>JABFQC010000441.1:0-27611 GCA_022817085.1 Psilanteris sp. ZL-2020
GGCCATTTCGGGCAAAATGGCCTGGCGTCCAACCCGACGACTTCCGCTTTGTTTACTTTATATCTCTCTCATCTTTTTTTTTTTTTTTTGTTTTATTTTTTTTTTTTTTTTTATTTTTTTTTTTTCTTTTTTTTTTTTTTTTTCTCCTAGTAGCACGACGCCGGAACCACCTAGCACTCCGCAGTCTAGGTGGCAACCCCCGCGTTACAATATATATATTAAAAAAATTTTATTCTCATGAAAAACACAACATTTTTAAAAAATATTTTTTTTTTTTTTTTTTATAAATAATAAAAAAAATAAATATATAATAATTTTGTTAATAATTTTTATTTTTTTTATTTGTTTTTGTATTTTATTTAATATTTCTTTACTTTGGGGCGCCGTGATACACCAAAAGTTTGTATTTTGAGTTTTGATTTTTTTATATTTGTTGGGGGGGGGGGGGGGGGGGGTTGATGATCATAATTGTGATATATATATAATAGATATATATATATAAGTGCATTAACTTTAAGTATATATTGTGTATATATATGGATATGTATAAGCTAAATAGTATAAGAAACCATCAGAATTGATGGGGCCCCCCGCCCATCTTGAAAACACAACGCAATCTCTCATGAAACGTAAATACATAACTTCAAATGATTGTATTTCAATATGATGATTAAACATAATGAACAAGTTTTTATATACGTTATCCAAAAATGACGAAAGGAGTTATTTTTACAACTTAATATTACAGTGACTTATACAATAACAGTCTGTTTTGATTTAGCAGTTTGGTTTTACACAATAAACGGAACAACTCGAATCGCAGTGAGAATAGCTTTAGTGTTTAATAAACTCGCCGAAAATCTGCAATCAACGGTATTGAAAGGTTAATGGAACATATTTATACATCCCCGGCAATGTCACGTTGCGATTCGATGACGATTTTCGCGGTGCTCTATAAAAAGGGATTTATGCATCAATTATGAAGTTTGATTGGAATTAGAAAAAGGAGACTGCCAAAATTAAGAGTCGATAAACATTTTTTAAAAAAAGAAATATATATATATATATGTATGTCTAATAACCGACTATCTTTATTGTTATAATTATTATCATTATGATTGTTATTAATATTTGTTTGTTTTTATTTTGAAAGTCATAGAAAAAAAGTACACAAATAATATGTTGTTATTTATTTGACCTACAGCTGGTTTTTCTATATAAAAATAATTCATTCGTGGGTTATTATTTTTTTTATACCCTTTCTATGACTAATATTAAACAAATAATGTAAACCAAAGATAGGAAATGTCAATCTTAGTGACATAATAACGCGATTCGATAATCCGAATACATATATATATATATAATTTTTCTGGAGACTTGACTCATGACAAAATCGGTCCGGTTTCGATCATTAGGATATCGTGTCGCAAGGTGTCGCTTTTGTGCAATCATTATTGTTTTACGCACGACACTCGGCGCCATTTTGTAACGCTTTATTTTGAAAGCGGCATGTTTTGTCATCGGCGGGTGTAATCCTTCATTAAAAATAGGTCTGTCAATTTGTCAAAATTTGTTGATGTTTGCCAAGCGATACCGAGCGCGGGGTATTGTATTTGTGATTTTCATAATCACTGTCAAAAGATAAAAAGTTTTTCCTTCAAGGCGTGCCAAGCCGCATCAAATTTTGATGTTTCTTAACGAAGATACAACTTAAAAATAATACTTCGAAAAACGCGGCGCTTTCTTAAGCTTTCGAATTATTCTTAATGTAAGGCGTATGTAAATAATTACCGCACGCCGATAAATAAATCAAACGACCGGCTTTAATAATAGTTCTTTGAGCAAACACAATTGACCTTGCGCGTTAAACACCAAATTGACCTAGGGACATTTCAGTCTGCGTATATTATTTCTGTCCCATAAAGTCTAAACAACCTTCGAACGACGAAATAAAAATAAAATTGATTGTGTCATTTGCGCGGAATAAATTACCATCTGATTATGTATTATGAAATTCAATCGATTACGATTTAGAATTGTTTTCCGTCACTTTACATATCTTTGTTAGAAACATAAATATCCCGAAATTTTCCTCGTAGATTCTAAACAGAGAAACTGGTCTTAAACAGAGGAAACAATACCAATGAATAGTTTCTTTTGAATAATTAAATCCCGAAAATATCAATTCAATTGGATTTAATAGGTTCCTATTGGTTTTTACTTTCACGTTCATTAGCATACACGGCTAGAAAAAGTGTCTTAAATGTAACTTTTTTAAGACACGAATTGACTTATTTAAGTCACTGGCCATCTTAATACATGATATTATGCATTTGATTAAGACACTACGTCTTCATTAAGTCACATATTACATATTTACATATTAAAATACATATTATATATTTTTAGCAGTGTAAGTATGAAATGTTCCATTCGCTATTAAGTAATTTGTTTCGAATGTTAATTCGATTATATAATTCAACAGAAAAGAAGGATATTGACACCTTTATCGCTCTTCTTCTCTATAATTGCTAAGTAGTGATTGGATTTAATTGGGTCCAATTGGATTTAAGCATTTCTCTTTAATCACCACATAATAGCGGGTATTTCTCATACAAAATTAGCCGGTTTACTAGGGAAGCGCATTCAAATGGAAATTCATCCGTCTAGCTCTAATTTTCGGCGAAGCTTTCATGATCACGTGACTGGTTGCGGACCAGCTTTCCGTTATAGCAAACTTAATTCGACTGTGTAGTTTGTGTTTATTCAAGGACCGTGCCAGTTGAACTGATCCAAAGACGTAAATACTCGGTTTCATGTATTTTATCAAACTCTCCAAAGAACGATGTAAAATTGTACCACTCTTGAAATATTGGAGATTCAGAAGGCACCGAGTCGGTTTAAGTCCGATAACGTACTATCTCGAAGCGACCGCAGTCTTTTAATTTCTGAGTTGCATTTTCAAAGGAAGTCCCTTTAAATCGTTTCACTTTTTATAATAAGTTTAAATGATTATAGAAATATTTTCAATGTTGCTTCCTGATTATACCAGAAATAGGCCATTAACTACAGATAAAATATAGATTCTCTGGTTCGGTTAGCGTCAATGAGAAGAAAAAAATGAATGGACTGAATGGATATTCGAGAAATATGGGAACATTTAAATTATGACCGTTATAAAAATTGTTAATTCATCCGAGTCTTAAAATTAATTATTTATGTTCTCATAAAAAATAATAATAATATTTGTTATATAAACTGTCGCAATTTATTGAGAGACGTATAAGCTTCTATTGAAATACAGTAACGTCTTGTTTAAAGTGACCTTGCGTATGTTATTATTATGAGATATATGAATTTTTATTTTTGAGTAACGATATCTTATTCAATGATTTATGTTATCTCATTTTGAGACCAATTTAAATTGTAATAATAATGCCAATGTCTATATTCTTCAAAGATACTACAGTCGATTTAAGCGATATGGATCGATTTACATTGAAGATGTCACGCCATAATTAATGATATTAGGTGCCATGTTATGAGACTTTTGCTGTCTTTTTATTAATAGACAATAGTGTTATTTAGAATTACCATTTCTTATTGCCAGTTTTATAGGACCTGAGGAATCTTGTTTATATATTTTATTAAGATCTCGGATGTCTCATTATGGGACTTATGAGTTTAATGTTATTACATTTAAATACCACACATTTGAAGAATCCTAAATAATTTTATATAAATCATTTGATAATCACAAAGTTTCTTATTATGAGATATATATACCATTTTATATTAATGCACTAATCTGTTTTAAACGTGTCATGCATCTGATAAAACCTGAGAGATTTCATTTATGTTTTACAGACATAAGATGTCCCATTATGAGATCTGTAGATCTTAATTAGATATTACTATTGTCATGTTTAACAGCAATATGAATATTATGAGACTTGTATCGATTTATTTTAAGACACCAAGAATATTATTCTGAGACACTCGCGGTCTTAAATAAAACACACAGATGAGACAATAGAAAACAAGCGTCTTAACTAAGATATTCAGTATACCTACATACCACACGCGTGCATCTTAAATTATGACATCAGGTGTCTCAAAATAATACACATTCGTGAGACTTCGTTTATAGTAACACGAATCATAATAAAATTCTCATAAAATTATTTCTTCTTTTCCTCTTTTTTTTTTTGATTACACATAAGACGCATTTTATCTCTTAAAGTCAATGCAGCCAATCGCGCTTCAATAATACTTCCCAGCAACGTATTGTGCGTGTTTGCATGATTTCAAAACACACGTTACATAATTTACGCGCGTTATAAATAATGCCCTGGTGTCGCGCTTTTCGGGTATCATAGAATTTCGCGCGATCGGAATTCCGTTGTTTGCGACGAAGCGTGTCGGGAGAAAAAAAGCTTTTGGTGAAACGTAACAGGCGGGGGCGGGGGGAGGGGGGGGGGAAGAAATAAAGCTATAAAAGTAAAAAAGAACGGGCAAGCGCGATGCCTCGAAGCTCGCGCTATAAAAATGAATGGCGAAATTGTAAATATTCGGCTCTCGGATGTGTCAAGAGTGAGGCCAACGTTTGAAGAATCTGCAACATGAACGAGCCGCGAGAGGGACGCATAGATGGCGATTGCGAGGCGTGCGAGAGCGACCGCCCGCAAAGAAATGGACGGGCGTGTGCCAAGAAGTCGCGCACTGCTATGCCAGAGCGACTGTCTAGGCGAAGCCTAAATTAAATGCGTAGGTATAACGGGTGTACGAAAATAATTTGTCCTCGGACGGCACCACTCGAAAAAGCCCGACTCGATTCCAAGTTTGCGACCGAGCGAGACAACGAGGGATGAAAAGAAGCGCGCGCCGAGCGGCCCGTTGCTGCTGCGCCAGAGTCAAAAACCACAAAAAAATTGCCGTTTTCGCGGTCCCAAAATCCTATAATCTCAGATCGCAATAAATTTGCTTCTTTGTTTTTGTTTCTGTTTTTGTCTTGGTCGTTTTTGCTTCGTTGTTTTTGTTTTGCTGTTCTCAGCTTGTTGTTATTGTTTTTGTATTATTGTTTGTGCTTTTGATTACATCCCATTGTTTACGTTCTGCACTTTTTGTCGCAGTCTTATTGTTTATGTATTATTTTTTCAGTTTTTGTTTACGCTTTTTTTTCTATTATTTTTGTTATTATAGTTTTGTTTGGTCCTTTAGCTATGAAATTTGTTCTAAATTTGAAATAGTAAATTTCTTAGTTACTTTTGGATCGCGTCGCTTTATTTGTTAAACTTTTGCTACTGAAACAAACTGCCGATAAACAGATACAGAGTAATTAAAATTGAACGATGTATTGACTAGCGATTCATTATTAACGCCCGCTCTTCTTGGTCTTTTTTTTATTTGAACTTTTGATCGAATTAAAATGTCAAAGTGTAATTTTGATTCAACTCAATTTATTCAACTGGGGAAGGTCAATTCTTATATTGTTCCCTTGATAATCACATCGAGGATTAATTTAAGCCCTGACACACTTCCGGAACCCCATCGGTTAATCGAGTAAATCGAGCATGCGACATCTCTTCGATCGTTCGCTCAACTTCGTACGACAAAAAGACGCCATATAATGAGCGCCGTGTCAAAACACTTTATCCTCGGTTATTAGACCGTTCTCGATTCATTATTTGCCTCTGCGTTTCCATTGATAGATTTGTTATTTCTGCGATTCATTTAGTTTTGTACATTCTACAATGAAGCTTTGCCAAAACAAAAAAAATCGTACCTGTCGTCAGCGTGATAACTTCCGTTTGTTTATATTGCAAATGCTGGATGTATTATTAATTTCATTTTTTCCAATTTGTTTGTTTTGGCTTTCGTTGTTCGTTTTGTTTGTGCTTTGCTTTTTATTTTGTATTTGTTGTTGTGTTTTGTATTTTGTGTTTGTAATGTTTTGCTTTTCGGTTTTGTTTCTGATTCTCTTTTATTTGTAAACAATTTCAAAGTCATCAATTTCTTTATACACGATGAAAATGTTTAACAATTTACTACATAATATATCAAAAATGGACGGTATGTGAAAATACAAGAAAAACTACTATATAATGTAGTAAAATTGGCAATGCACACAATACTATATTCAAGTTTATGTAGAAAATTTTAATATATAATGTAATAATTTTTCTTGTGTTTTCACGTATCGTCCACTTTTGATATATTATATAGTAAATTGTTAAATATTTGTTTTCTCAGTGTATATTATGTTGATTATTCCATTTTATGAAATTAAGGAAAAACGTAAAATATTGTTAATCCGAGATAACACGATTTTTAATTCTGCAATAGTGATAGAGAATTGCATAAATAATTATTTAATTAAATTAAATAAGGAAATGTGACGATTCGAAACCGGAGGCAAAATAACATAAAGATAAGGCAAATAAAAGGAAGAAAATGAATTACAAAATACGTCACAAGTAATTTGTACGCTGACAAGGTGACAAGAAATTTTGTCTCTCGGGAGTAAAGTGCTTGATTGATATATCGGACAATCTGATTTATGTTGAATGCAAATATTATTGCACCGTTTTGTTTAATTCCAAACAAAAAGAGCAATAATAGATTATCGTAATTTGTCGGGCGAATTAAAATGGCGTTTTAATTTTAAATTTCATTTAAAACTTGACGACGTATTATTTTCGGGTCGTCAAAATAATGAAAACGCCTCGGACTTTGTATTTAATATTTAACCCGTCAGCGCATTCGCGAGATTTCCTTAATGTTTGTTGTACCAGTTATCGTTGTCTTTTTCTCGAGGGATTTCCCAGACACCACGAATAAATAATGCCGAGCTAAAAAGTTTAAAGGGCTGTTCAAGAGAAAGATTTAACTTAAAACGATCAATATAAATACATTTTTAAAAACATCCAGCTCGAGGAAAAACTATAATTCTTGGATTGATCGAAAAACGAATCATCAATTTGAATTGCATTGAAATCAATTTATATATAAAATTTATGGTAATTCATTTAGTTATATAAAGTACATTTAGGTTGAATAAATACAAAAATAAACACATTCATCGTTTAAATTTATTATTATAACGAAATAATTGTTTTAAATGCAAAAATAAGAATACAAAATTGGATTTGTTTGAGGTTATGTCTTATACAGGTTGATCCATTTAATCTCGAATTTAATTGAAACTTTAATATCTCTCAGTCAGATTGTTAATACTTAATTCCCTTGACCGCACTCCGTTGTTATACATAAGTTGGAGGTAATTTTGATATTACAGGATTTATCAGACGAATTTTTATCGAAATTTGTCAGTTGGTGGTGTAATTAATGGAATAAAAAAATAAAAGAAAAGGATCAAAATGAAAAAACAAAAAACATTTATTTTTACCTTTTTAAACTGTTGATATAATTTATTTATATAATATAATATACTTTTGTTTTGTACCAATCGCATCAGTTCTTTATTAGTTAAAGAAAGATAACAAGCAAGGTCATTGCACTTGTTTATGGGAATATAAAAATCTCACACTTTGGAAAAAAAATCGGTTGAAAAATTGTTTCTTCTCTACTAAAAAGTAAATAATAATAAATAATTATTATCATTGCATTTAAGGATGTCTCAAGTAAGACTCTTTCCAATAGTGTAAAAAGTGACATAAAAATCTAAAATGTCATGGCAATGTCAAAATCAACATTAATTCCAACCGAACACGAAAATGGTGCCGCAAGAATACAATTCCATTAAACGCGAAACAACAAAGCAAACAACAAAGACACATTTATTTTGGCAGCATTCAAAACATTAAGCCGGGTTCCTAAAATACTTTTAATATTAGGGCGTCATTGTTTATCTTATGGTTTATCCTTCTTACGCAATGCCGTCGATAAATTTCTAAATGTAGTCCAAACAGTCTGCCGAGAAACAATGAAACACACAGAAATCTCTCGTCATCGACAAAAAATGATCGGTTTTTCGCAACTGAATTTGCGTTAACGTCGAAATAACTGAAACGACTTTGTCGCGTTCCTAAAAACAATTGCGGATTTATCGATTTTCGTCACTATTCATAATTATTATTACACCAGTCGTTTATTATTATCATCCTTAAAGTTGTACGCAATATCCCATCCATTCAACCCTTTAATTTTCTCCACGTAGTAACAAATTCAATAACATAACCTCACATTTGTCACGTGATACGACGAAAGCAATTTGCAACGCAATCGTACTCTTGTCGAATGGAGCGGACAATTTAATATCCAAACTTAATACCAGAATAATGGCTGTATATCATTTTTGAAAATTCTGCGACGACTTGGAGCGCCAATAATTTCGAAGCACGTGCAAAGGTTATATTACTAGGTGCGGACTCGCGCAAACATTATGCAAGCATAATGCAAGAAATAACGCACGCATGATGCCAGAAAAAAATAATTTGGATATGGCAGCCATAAGGATATGGTTATTAAGGGGGTTCTTCAAGTCTAATGTAACGGAATAGTGTTTTCTTTTATTGCAGTATAAAATTTTGCTTTTTAATAAAATGCAAGAATTTGCCTACATTTTTTGCTGATGGGAAATTATTTTTATATAATAAATATAAAATTTCAATTTATATTCTCGACATAATTAGTGAATTCGTTTTTTTTCACCCCAAAAATGAATTTTCTATTTACGTTTTTAATATTATGTTAAATTGATTTTCTTAACATTAAATAAATTTTAAATAAATGAGAAAATGTGACTATAAAAGAAAAATAAACGTGTTGAATAAATTAACGAAAATATAACGAAATCTGCAATATCTGTCAAAATCGATTGAAGAACCACCTTAATTCCTATTAAAGAGAAACAGAAATTATGACTGCATCAGCTAAACAGTATTTACATTAATAATTCAAATATAACTGCACTGAAAAACAATATACTGTCCGAGAATAAATGAATCAGTGGATTATATACGAGTGATATATGTAATTAATAGTATCTTAAAGTAAAAATCTACTAATTAAGACACTTTCGTCTTAAATCAAGATATTACTAGTCTTTACTTAAGACACTGGTGTCTTATTTGAAGATTCTTATTTGAATATTAAGTCAATGAAATTTTAGAATAGGAATCAAGTCTTAATTAAGACATTTGAGTCTTAAAGTAAGACGTTTAATTGTAAAGAATTATTAACATTTAAATTAAATAATATATGATAATTATATATATACTATAAAACATATTTTTATGTTCTAATACCTGTATTTGATAATGTGCAAATGTTTTATATGTTTGAAATGGTTATTTATATAGTTAATTCAATTAAATGCATTGTATATTTATATAATTATATTATTTCATATATTTTTTGTCTACTCTGAATATACGGTTTAGTTGTTCTTATACTAACACGATTATATTGTTGATTCTACCATATTTCTACTAGTATATACTACAATTTTGTGAATGTTAAATAAATAACGATTCGAAGTGGAACCAATAATATTATACATTGTTCGCATTCCCGAATTTATGAACGCAACCTTAGCGATTACAAAATGTCCGCTTTGACGGTCAAATGAGGGTGACTCGTCACGAGCGATGGGATTGGTGGGCGCGATTCGATTTTTGACCGGAATTTGACCACGCACATGCTCGCGAGTTCGTTTGTTCCGCGGGTGCGTTCAGTGCGCGTGATCCGCGTTGCGAATTAAAAATCAATCGATCGCGTTGAAAAATGGATTCGAACGGCTTTGACGAGGAAAAAAAATCTCTCGAAGTTAACGACTGTGCGAGCACGAAGTATGCTCGAGCTTCTTGTAAAGCTGGTTATTTTTGTCGAGCAGCGCACGTGAGTCAAAGTCGAATCTGTTTCGTATGCTTTGCAAGACTTTGACGCTAAGGAAGCTCGAATTACATACGGAAAAGCATTCCAAAGAAACGTTAAATGTATTTCGGAATCTATCAACAAAACTACAACTAAAAATACTGAACCAAAAAGTGAGGAGAACACCGAGTTGAGGGGACATGGCGGACAATAATTTTCAGCTCAAGTCGATCGCGGTCATGGTGTCGGCGGTCAAAATTTGAACTGAAACTATTGGGTGACGCGTTGGCGGCACTGTGCAAAGAACTTTTCCATATTTGTAGATGTCATATTCCATGATTCTCTTGTCTTAAATTGAGACACTAATGGTTTTGTTATGTGCACCTTATTATGAGACAGGCTTGACGTTAAGCTGAGACAATATTGTCTTGTTTGAAGATGTTAGAAACAATATAATACATGTATGGTCTTATTGAGACGTGGATGATTTGTTTAAAGGTTTGTTATGTAACTTTTGAATTATGATACATTTTTAATCAAAATTCAGACATAATTTTTTAAATATTTTTGACTTATTATTGGATATGAACAGACAAGCAAGTTGTAATGTAAAGCATATTAGATCTTATATTAAGATACTACAGTCTTGTAAAAGGCATCGTCTGTTTGAAACTTAATGACATTTTGTATCTTACTGTAAGACATCAGAGAAAACTTAATTTTCTTATTTAAAGACATCTCCTGACATATAACTATTGAGAAAATACTTTTTTATGATTTTTATGAAGCCTATATTTGAGCTTATAGGATAATATACAGATATCCTATTTAGAGATTTAGAGTAATCCTATTATGGAAGGTTTGATCTTATTTTTAAGACACCAAAGCTTAATTTAATTCTCGTATGTTTAACTAATTGACATGCAATGAAAAATAATTGTTCATATCTTACTTGGAGACATCGCTCAGTTTTTTATAAAATATATAAGGACAAACAAATGTCTTATTATGGGACATATTTGATGGTGTTTTAAGACTCAATTCTTGTCTCAAAAACATCATCCATTTTATTATAAAACATTCTTAGTCTTATTTTCAGCCAAACGTAAGACCTCATGTGTCTCATTATGAGATATGCGATAAAACGCATTATAAGTGCTTAATCTTAAATTAAGACATTAATATCCTCGTTGACATCAGAAGTTTTCGTATGATTTATATTTGATCTTAATTCAAAGAAGAGACATGTTCTAATATGAATCACCACATTTGACCTTAGATTAAGACACCATCATCTTATTAAAAAGTCGCACGTCTTATTAAGATATACATTAAACGCGGTATGATCTTAAATGAAGACACTGATATCTTTCAATAATTCCATTATCGTTTTCGTAATGAATCTTTTCAGAAATTAGTTTTAAAACCGTGACAAAGGAAATTGTGGAACAGTCATCCCAGAAAGGCCGGGATTGTACAGAAACGAGACGAGAGTCCTGATTGGGGGTAACAATGGCCGGTGTAAACATCCCTCTTGAATAATTACGCGCGCGTATACGTAGATAACGACGTGAATTAAATTAATTAAAGTCTAATGAAATGTTGCTATACTTTTTCATTAACGATTCAACCCGAGAACTGTTGATAGTTCAATTAGACCCGATAAAGTCGACGCGTCTGCGACCTCCGTGCGATAAATGGCGGACGATAATCCACCTTGCAGAGTCGAAAAGACACCACGCGTCTGGCAAACTTTAAGCACGTCTTGCACTCGACGGGACAAGATTATTATATTTCGTTCGAAAAAACTGCCGAGTGATAAATCGACTTCGTTTCATTATGTCGCGCGTCAACGCGCGCGCTTGTCTTGTTTTGGCTTTGCGCATTTTTCTTTGGCGGCGCCACTGGCGTCAACACACAACTTAATCTTCGTTGAATTACGATGAAAACTGTGATATTTTCAGTATACATTTCATTCGCGTTATCAACATGATGTTGTACATTAAATGGAATCGATATCCCACCGAGATCGCTAATTAATTGCATTAAAGGGTATGACATTTCGTCATGGAAACCGGTCTTGAGGTTTAAGCTTGTTTATATGATCAACAAATATGATTCAATTTAGGTTAAGTTCAGAAATCAGTGTTCAACGAATCTGTCACGGTTAAACTCATGTTTTCATATTTTCATCACAGTCTTTACTATGAAAGCTTATTTTACAGTGTGGTTTTAGATTTGAATTTTTGTTCGTTCTTTTTTTAAAGAAAATATTCTCAGAAATGACGATAATTTCTTAAATGATAGAAGAATATAAATGAGAATTGGAAATAACGTGGTTTTTTAAACACCAGTTAATATTAGTTAGTATTTGTATCGTATTGAGGCGGAATCGCTGATATCACTAGATTTAGTGTTTTTTTTTAATTATATCCTAAATACATTCCTACTAGCACAAATATCATACAATATTCATAATCTGTAAGATATCAATGTCATATCTATTGTTCATTTTTTTGAAAAATTGGACAATAGATAATTGTGTGATATTTTGTGGATATCTTATGATATTTGTGCTAGAAGGGATATGCATTTCCATTTTTAGAGACAGTCGATATACTTTGAGAGTAGGACTAGATTTTTTTCATGTGACATTAATAAATATGACCACATTTCATAAATCAAAATGGTTTAAAAGTATAAAAGTATAAAAATGGTTTAAAGTACTTGTATAAATGTAAATTACCAAATACATCAAGAAGTTTGGATGAATTTTACTAATGTTAATGGACAGTATCATTTAAATAGAATTTTTAATATGTTATCACGTTTGAGACGTTATAAAAAAGTTTAAAAATGTATATATCCTCTATCAAGAATTACTATTCTTACATTTTTGAAGAATATAATGAAATATGTATAAGATATTAAAAACCAATTTTATAGTAGTGTAAAATAAACTAAATCATTCCTTTACTCTTAGAGAATTTACTTAAAGTAAATAGTGAAAATTCCGGTACAATTAAATATATATGATTTTGGAATGCTTGGTGTATGTTTATTCGTATTCGTTATTTTAAGAAATGAAACATCCATCTTTTTAAATTAATAGGTTATGTCGTGAGTAAAATCGCAAAGTATTGTTATAGAAATAGAAAGATAAAAACATAATTATCATAATTATATCCTGATCACATGCATTTCATAATTTTTAATATCACTTTTTTACAATTACATCAATCATACAATTATCATAATTCGTGAGACTTAACAAGCGCGCCATATTTCGAACACCTAAAATCGACAAAAACGCTCTGTAAATGGCCCAATCCATATATAACGCTACGTGACGCGTATTGATTCAATTCCAAAATATTCCCAAGAAGAAAAATAAATTAATACGCAAATGCAATAATGTTACAAAAAACACATTGCATATCATAAAGTCTCACGGCGTATTAAGTTAAGTAGAAAGTATGAATCGCACGTCAATTTTTTGTTATTTTCTGGACACAATACGCTACTAACTGGGTCATAGGTCATTTCTGTAATTGCAAACTGCTGAACGCTTAAAATATTTAGTAAATCTGAATCCACAAAATATTAACCGAATATCACGAAATAACAAAAAGAAGACCTCCCCTTCTTTGCATCATTTCCCGCCAAATTTATAATAACTCACTTCGCAAACATATTTCCACCAAAATTAGCGATTGCCGCTGCAACGACTACATCATGAATCGACCGGCACTTTAATTTTGTTTTTATAAAACTATTATTGTAACATTTTCAAGAAAATTCGTCACATTCTAAGCTCCATAAAATCGAAGATTTATGACTAGCCAACGTGAACTTTTACGGCGGCTCTCTAAGTATTTTCAGAACAAATAGAACATGGCGTCCCCCGTCGGCCGAATCCCGCTCGCCGACGAACCGTCGCTCTGTCTCTGTCTATGCGCGGGCGATAAAACGGTGCGATCGCGATTCGCGTTCGAACTCCGGTGAAATACGAAACCCGTAGGCCGCTGTCGCGCGACGGCGCAGATGACGACGCAGTCGTCGGCGTTCCAAAAGGCACACGCAGACGATGTGTTTCCGGATAGGAAGCCTTAACGACCGCTACAATTCCGCACATAACTAATGCACTTAAAAGCCGGTCTCGGCAGCATTAAACTTGGTTCAACCCCGGGGGAACTTGAATTAAGTGTCTGTTTTTAGCGGCCGTAATGAAGTGTTTCTGAAATTCACGCGAACTTCATTTTGCAAGTTAACCGACGGCTTTGGGCGACGCGTAATTGCAATTCCACCAAATGACCGTAATTTTTTCCCTTTTTGTGTTCGCGCCCGGCGTTCGCGAATCCGGTTGGCCCGGCCCTCGAGACTCGACGGGTTCGTTAATATTCCGCGCTTTCGGACACTCGGAATAATCGAATCGCGGAAAAGAAGATGGCAAATTGAAAGGATAAGGCTTCAGGGTGCTCAAGTTTTTCCGTGTGATAATTGTTTCAGGATGCGCGACGCAGCTTGAATAAATCATTACATTATAATTACGCGACTTGGTGGATGAAACACGCAGTTTTCGACCCTTCCTTTCTCGTTTTTTGTGTTTTCAAGTATCAAGTATTTCGGAGACCAAATGTGGAAATCAATGTCAGTAATGTGTGTTTTATGAATTTTGTTTGGTATATTAATCGAATTCTTTGTTTTTGCAGATTCGTAACTTAGAAGAAGTTTATTCCAACCATGAAGATTAAGGAGAATTAATGTGTTATCAAAAATAATATATTCTTAAATTTTATAAGAATGAAATTTAATGTTTGTAATTGGACTGACTGGGTCTATTGAATAAAATTTATAATAATAATAAATTCATTTTAATTTTAATGTTATTTATATAAACCCAAGTGAAAATTGCCAGAGTCGTATAAATGGCGAACAAATAACAAATAAAAACAATTGACAACATTTATTATTTTGCCAGCAGTTTATTTCCTATTCTTATTATAACGTTTAGTAATGAAATTGCTTACAGCAATAAATTATGAATGCTCTATTGGTGCAGTTTTTACAGACATAATTTAAATGCAAAAAAAGTTGCGGGAGAAATTAACATATGTCATTTTTTAAATTAATTTTTATTTTAAATAGAAAATATATATATATATATACATACATATATATAATTATCCGCTAATATTATATTATATCCCCTTTTTCGTAGACTCTCTGACGTCAGGGGATGACAAGGCACTTAGTCATTTCAAATAATAAATATCAAATGCATATACAAATTTGTATCAGATTTTCTCGTTTTCTATTGACACGTATTGTTGATTACATTTTCTAAATCTATTGATTGATTTATTTGTCTTTTCTTTTTCATTTATACTATATCGGGGAACAAGAAATGTTTCGATACATCATAACAATAATGTTCAATCGGAATAGTGCGTTGCAAATGATTACTATTAAATGTTACTTTGATACAGGTTATACATATATATAAATACAGATATTTTATATATATATATATATATTCATTTATATATGTATCTCACAATTATTATTTTTCCGCTTTTGAATATTTCCAGTAATCCAGTTTGATTACGTATTTTATGGCAGAAATAAATCGTCAATAAATTCACAATTAATCCTGCCATAAAAAATATTGATTAATTAAGTAATCGTTTCGTCGGACGGTTACGACTTGCTGACGGCAGCGTAGCACTCTTGCGCGGATTTTATCAACGAAATTCGGCTTTTTCGTGCGCAACTTCGATACATATTAAGTATATACAGCGATCTCGTACGAATTCATTTGTCATGGAAATACCATTTGATTACGAAATGATCGATATCAGTTTAGATAGGGTTCGGATGAAAAACGATCTCCATTTGATTGATGAATGTTCTCTTTCTCTGTTTCTTTCTGAAAGTATGCCTCTGACTAATGTTCCTTTAAATCATACGTCCGAACTGCACTTAACTGAGTTAAAGAACATTCGCAATTTTTTTTGCGGAAACCAGAAGATACACGAAGAAGCTACGAAAAACGAGTTCCGTGTCTTCTTGTTCACGGCATTGATTCACAATGTATGAATTTGTAGGTTAAGTTCATTCATTTTATTTTCAAAATTAAATGAATTTGAAAGCATATATATGTCTTGAAAATAAAAATTTTAAGAGCAAACAAATTTGTTAAAATAAATAATGAAAATTACTAAGAAATTCAAATATCTTAAAAATTACTACAATTTATAGATTGCAGCAGTTTCATTTTACTTATAAATTGCAACTACTCTTTATATACAAATTTTGATATATGGTGTGGTAAATATACGATTTCAATTTGTTCGATATCCTTCGAGTACATTAATTTAATTTTTGATGTTAAATAATCAATTATTAAATAATAATACGAATAATGACTATAGTATATTCAAATTATATATGTTTCAATGCAATACACCCGGTACGTTTAATACACGTTAATGTACATTACAAATTAATGAAAATCTGACCTTGAATTGATTCAAGGAATGGCATATTTGAATAATCCATATCAGATTTCACACATCGGTTTTTTCTTAAAAAAATAGGTTACATTCCATTTGCAACGACAAAACCGCAAATTAGAAATATAAATTTGCACGGTTTTGCGAAAATTTAAGAATTTAATCAGAAAAAAACAAAAAAATTAATTAAAATTTTAATATGAAATACAAGAAACTCTCAAGTTTAGTTTGTAAATTCAAACTTCGTAATTGTAGGAAAAATTGTATGAAAAAATAGTCAAATCGAAGGTTAAAAAATAATACAATAAACAGCAACGTTTTAAATGTAAACATAAGAATTTGTGTGTCAATAAAGAACACTAAGAAAAAAAGTGTAAAAAAATAACAGATGTTTAATATAAACATAACGATCTTTAATGTAAACATAAGTGGTCTTTATATACACAAAAAAGATAAAGATAAAAACTGTAAACAAAAATACACGTTTTTAATGTAAACAAAGGAATTTGTGTATAAACAAAAACAATGTCAAAATAACCTCTGGGATTTTGTACGTAGAATTCAGTATTTTTCTATAATTAATAGCGACAACAACAACATCGTTCGTAAATTGTTTCCAATTCAACTGACAATCTTCAAAAGTTGACGACAAAACTGCGACTGCTTTTGGTGTGGAATTATGGCAACAAAACCAGCTGCGCGTGAAACAAGATCATTTACACGGTTTGACGAAGAAGAAATGCCAAACGGTACCTATTTCCTCGCAACGTGCGAACATTCTATCATGCGTAGTCTTTTGCTGTCAGACCTGTTGGGCAAATTAATTACACGGCTTTCAAACGGCGAGGCTACTAAATTGCAGTTAAGGGTGCTTCAATTGAGTGGTAAAAAGCACAATGCTGAAACATTGAATCGAACGTACCGCAACGGTAGAGATCAAATTACCGGCTGTCTGTTTGCGTGAGAACAAACACGCGAAATTGTAATAAAAAGGGTATTTTACGGCCCGAGGGTAGAAAACTGATCAATAGATTTCAACCCTCCACCGTCGATGTTTGTCTACGGTCTAGACAATCGTCACGTAAAGGAAGCAAAAAATCACTAAACATTACACACTATTGGAAGGAAAGTCGTACTTTTCCCCCGGCGTCAAATTGTAGATCTTCGTTTGAGTAATCGAATCTTGTATTGAATCAAAACTCAGCTACAAGTTCGAAAAAAACTAACAAAATGTGATTTATATAATTGCGAGTTAAAACGGTATATTACGCAACGAGGGAATAAAATGAAAATTGATTTTGAAACATAAACGATAAATAGTAGTTGTTTTCAACTCGGATCAGTTATGTTGTATTGACGCACTCGCCGTTTTACTCCCGCGGGAGAAAAGTTGCGTTTTTTTGCCGACGAAGGGTATTTTCCACCCTCGGGGACAAAGGCGTGAAGACAGCTGATGCACGACGCGCGAAAAATGCTACCAAAGCAATCCGCGTCCAATACAAGCTGCTTAATTGCACGCAATTCAATTATTGTAATAGTTCAACGGCTTTGAGCCTCGCCGAGCTAATATTATCATTTGAACGCACATGTAACGTGCTCGGTGTTTATTTTCGTTTAGCGATATGTGCCGGCACGCAACGCGCCGTTCTCCGACATTGCCATTTTGGATGCAAATTAACGTTCTATATATCTTCGCGGTCGTACATCTTGCCGAAAGTTGATTATTGGAAAGCCATCAATAAGCCTCGGACATTCATTCACTCTAATTAATTGTGTCGATCAACCGAGCTTTTTTATTGCCGTACAAATTTGGCATGCACGCAAGATTTCTCGAATTAATTCGTGACATCACCGCGCGTTCATTATTATTCATTAGATATATTAGAAGAACAACCGCGCTTAATTATTCCGCCATAAAAACCCGAAACGTCATAGCTCGAACCCGCGACAATTGCGGCAAAATCATCGATCGGCTCGTTTCGTCGGTTCGAAACGAGACAGTCATGGCGGGGCCAAAATTTCAAACGTTTTCACGGACGCGAGACAAATTGTTCATTTCAGCAAAAATCAACGAAACGGAATTAATTATTGGAGATTTCGGTCGTTTAAGATACTTAAGACGTTGATGGATCGTTGCAGGCATCACGTACGTGATATTAGTGATATTTTATATTGCTTTATATTGAAATACTATGAGAATAGAATAAAGTCGGTCAAAAGGTGCGCGAAAGTATGGTGTCTCAAAAGTCATTACAATAATGATATAAGACATTTGTGCACATTTATATAAAATATAGGCGTCTTACTATGAAAATACGCGCGTTTTAAGTGAAAAAATGATGTCATAATGTGAGAGAAACGGGTATCTTTTATTGAGATGTTTGAGATGTCTCATAATGAGAAACCAGTGAGACCTAAACAAAATAAAGTAGTTTTAATACGAGACACCAATGAGTCTTAATTTAAAGCATTTTAATATGGGACACCAGTGGGTTTTTAAGATTTAAGGTATTCATATTTCAGATTTAAGATATTTATGCTTCAATAAGAGACACACGCCAGTCTTAAATTCGATTAGAATGTCTATTATGATGTAAAAAGTGTCTCTTGTATTAAAATGTTGATGTTTTACAGAAAAACTTCTGCGTGTCTTAATATAAGATGCGGCCGATTTGATACTACATAACTTTGCATCTCAAAAGGAGTTACAAGTGATTTAATATGGAACACTTAATTCTAAAAACTTAAATTTGGTGTCTTAATACGAATCAAAAGGGGTATCTTATATTAAGTTGATGTTATCTTAATACGACATCCGTTATCATATGACATCGTCTTAAGGCATTTCTGTCTTATTAAAAGACTTTTGTTTATTTTATTTGAAAAAGTTGCAGTTTTAATAGTAAGGAACACCGGTGGGTTGAAATTCGGCATTTACGTTTCAATAAGAGACACTTGTGAGTTTTAAATTCTTGTATCCATTACAATAAAACGAGCATGTTTCTTACAATAAGATATTGATATCTTATTACAAATGTCTCCGACGTGTCTAAATTTAAGACGCGGCTTGATTTGACGAGACACGTCTGTCTATCAAAACAAGTTACCGGTATTTTAACATGAGACACAACCCGCACGGACGATTATATGTTTTTAAAATATATATTAAATATAAATTTCTAATTTAAAAAATTAAAATATATATAATTTAGATAATAAATATATTTCAAACTTAATTTATCATATTATAACTTAATTTTTATAAATATCATATATAAACGTGGATTATATATTTTATACACATCAAATATATAAACATTTTATAAACTTGATTTATATTTTTAGTATATATCATAAACTGTTTAATTTAAATATTTAAAAAATATATATTTTTTATAACTAATCTATAAGATACGTCGATTATAACAATATTGACAAAATATTGTCTGAAGATGTTTCAGCGCATGGTGGGAGTGGCATCAGCGGCATGCAGTAGAAGGAGAGATAAGCAACGTTGGCCTTGCTCGTTATTTGGATGGGTGACCGTTTTTTAGAAAAATATGTTTATAATATAGTAATACACGTGTTGATATTTAATATGTTATTTATATATGCTAGGCATACATTTTTTATTTTTTTATATATTCTCCGAATACATGAAAAATATATTTTATGAATAATTTATTCATAAATGAACAATAAATAAATTCATTTATAAAAAAAGCGGCAATAAGTTGTGTATACCATTTTATAAAATATATATATAAAATTTATATTTTGAAATATATTTTGGTTTATATATTTAATTTATATTTTTGTCCGTGTGGGAAGTGTCTGAATCTAAATCTGGCGTTTCAATGAAATAGTCGCACTTCTCAAATTGAGTCCGAATTAAAGAGCCGGTTTTAATAATGGACACTTCAGCGTCTTAATTTCAATCAACTATCCTGTCTTATTACGATGAACCCGCGCATCGCATATTAAGACATCCTATGTTCAAATCGAAGCATTGCCATCTTAAAATAAGACGCTCGCATCTTATTCCACGTCATCCCCTAAAACCGTTTTATGCCGATTCTCGTAAATATCCTCGTCGAGGGCGGACGTTCAAATCCCCGGATCAACTTTCTTTTACGGCCCGTACAGTTTTCAAATCGGCATGGTCCGCGTTCGCATTCGCCGAAATGCTAATTTGCAATTCTCGTAGCTAATGAAACGGCACGGCAATGCTACACGCGATCGACGCGGAATTTGGCGCCATTCAACGGCTTATTTGATTCGCCCGGACGGCGCGCGAAAAGTGAATGCCGCGCTCCAACAACGCGGCATTGTGTCGTCAAATCAACCGTTTGATGGGCCAAATGGCTGGGCGCGACAGCGAGCCACTGTTTGGCGATTGAAATTGAATTAATGCATCGGTCTGGCGCTTGCTAATTTATCCGCGCCGTTTAGTCGTTTGAGGTTAAGTGCGGAAATGATTTCGCTTGATTGGAATTAAAAAAAAAAAGAAATAAATATCGACTTCTTCGGACACTTTTCTACTCACGAGGAGCGAATGCAACACGCGATGAAGTATTATCTAATAAGTGTGAGTCTCATTTTAAGACGCATCTTAATTCATGAAAGCACTTATTTCAAGACACGCTGAGAAAAATTAAACTTAGAAAAGTGCTGTTTATAACACTAATTTGGCGACATTAAAACAAAATCCTAAAACTTACTGTTTATAATAGCATTATAATAAAAAATAGAAGGAAAATTTGGTATGAAAAACTGTATTTTTACAAGCAAAAACAGTAATTTTTGGGTTTTTACTTTAATGTCTCCAAATTAGTATTATAAACAGCAAGTTTCTACGTTTAATTTTTCTGAGTGCACGAGCGACAATATCTCGATTAAAGACGCCCGAAATCAAAGAGTCGTTGTAAATTAAGACAACGATCGACAACAATTTAAGACATTGTCGTGGTCTGCAATTAAGATGTCTCAAATTCTGGTACTGACTCGTTGAATCATTCTTCGAACGAGATCCCGGTTTTGCGTTAATAACTGAGACCTCGTAGATGACTTGAATTAGGACACTGTTGATATCTTAAAACCCGTTTGTCTCAGTATCTTAAATCGCAACAATGTAACTTTCTCGCGTCAAGACCGCATTTTTGTCTTAAATCGTGACAATCTTTCAGATCATGACAGTGTCACGCTTTAAGACACAAATACCAAGAAATATATCGGCTGTCTTAAACCGAGACACACGCGTGATCGTAATCTAAGACGCACCGTTGTCTAGCATTAAGACGCCCCCACGGCACGCGGCATCGGTTGTCTTAATTTAAGACGCCCGTTGACTCGATCGCCGACATTACTGATAACTAAATCGGGACTTTTAGGGTCTCTCAGATAAGGCGCGACGTCGGCGCCGCGATAGTCTTAATTCAAGACACTGTAATTACACGTTTCACGGCAGCGCAGCATCCTCGGTCGGTCCAACTTTTCTCCCTCGGTTCACAATGTCCGCCGCCGGGTCCGTGCGACCGCGGGCGATAACTCGTCGAGGCGCGCCACGACCGCTTCAATCCGCGGAACGTACGTCAGCGCGCGGACCGCATGAATTATATTCCGGCGAACAGGATTCGGCCGCGATCAAGATTTGCGACCCGAGGCGGTTGAACTAACTTCGACCGGGACGTCACGGCGGCATTCAATCATTCTGCGAATCGTCGGCGGCGCATTCGGGTCGAATTTGCGACGGAGCGAATCGCGACATTGAGCGCTCGAGCGACTGCCGAGGGCACGTGGCGAGCGCGGCGAAACGGCGTTCGCGCACACGCGAACGCAGGCGTAAATCGACGCGCGTATTTTTAGCGCATGGCAACGACGTCTTGCGAACGAGCGGGATCCGTGTCGATCCGGAGGTTTCATCTGCTGCCGATTATTCGCGTGTATATTTGTATATACAAATTTATATATAAATGTGAGTGTGTATGTGTATGTATGGATATATATATATATTAAGACTCAAGACGCATTTTCCCCGACAATGATCCGTCGTAAATTTGCATTTATCAGTCGCTGCTGGAAGCATTTCGTTCTATTCCCGCGTGCTGTTCCCCAGATCGGTGAGCGCGTGTGGAACACGAATGCACTGCACCGGGAGAGGCGAGAACCCCGTTTGCATAACCAAAGTTCAGAGTATTCAGCGCGCGAGTTGCGTTGTGAAATGAGGTGAAAATCTTGGTTGGGTGATGAAATATGGAAACGCGCGGGTCAATGCGGCGAGCGACGGTCCGGATCCGGCCCGGTACCGGGCCGGCACTGGCTGGTGGCGGTGTTGTCGGGCACCAGTTGGGGACTGAGAAATGTTTCGACGAACGATGGCAGCGGGCTGGCTGGTTAAATGGAGGTTGAACAGAGGTTTTGGCTGATGTATGGTTCGGTGCTGGCCCAGTACTGGCATGCCGAAGGTTCGTTGGATAACGCTCTGGGGCGTTATAAATGTGATAAATTTACAGTAGTAAAACTGCGGTGAAGAAATATTTATGAAAACGAGTGTCTGTTTTGTCAAAGTCTTAAAATATTTAAGACTTTTGTAATATCTAAATTGACTGTGTTGGCTCAAAAATTTCCAAAACATTGAGAATGGGGCTTTCTTGATGGATTTTTAGGATCAAATTTGGTTGAGTTTTGAATCCTCGTTTTATTTTATTTAGTGTGAACTCGTGTCACTAAGGAACACTGAAATAAATCTGAATATTGCTCAATGAATCTCATTTATTCCCAATCACTTGTCTATGTGTTTTAGGTCTCTTGTTCAAATCTCCAGCATGATCTTTTTTTTGATTCGTCTTCAAAAAAATTCATCGAATTTTTAAATAACAACTTTAATGGTAAAGTAATTAATTTAATTAAAATAAATATAATATAATAAATATAAATACACTGAGTACATGAAATTGTACAATTTCTACATTGTAACATTCTGTGGGTTCCATTTGGTTAAAACAATGGAATTCTGTCATCTCATTGGCCCACGTGGTTACTATTTTAAATTGAAAGAGTTTTACAATAGTATTACTTACAATATACATTATTTTCCTTATGATTTCGTCTTCTCATTGTATAATATATTATATATACACGCAAAAAAATAATTTGGATATGGCAGCCATACGGATATGGTTATTAATTTCTATTAAAGAGAAACAGAAATTATGGCTGCATCAGCTAAACAGTATTTAGATTAATAATTAAAATATAGCTGCACTGAAAAACAATACATTGTCCGGGATAATAAATGATCCGTGGATCATATGCGAGTGATATATGTAATTAATAGTATTTTAAAGTAAAAATCTATTCATTAAAGAACTTGCATCTTAAATCAAGACATTCTTAGTATTTATTTAAGTTGCTGGTGTCTTATATCAAGATTCTTATTTGAATATTAAGTCAATGAAATTTAAGAATAGAAATCAAGTCTTAATAAACATATTTGTGTCTTAAAGTATATATTGCGTGTTCTAATACCTATATTTGATAATGTGCATTTATTTTATGTTTGAAACGGTAATTTATATAGATAATTCAATGCCATGTCTGAATTATACACTGAAAAAAATAATCTTACAAATTTTACCAACCTACATAATAAAAACAGGAAAAGTGAGCAAAAATGTAAATAAACATTAGAAGATATGATTGTTTTTATCATTTGTTTGGTAATATTTTATATATTTTTGGAATTTTCGAACCAAAATTTATCATATTATTTAAATTTTGCCCATTTTTCCTACTTTTATCAACTAGTATGGTAAAATTTGTAAGATTATTTTTTTCAGTGTATAGATAGTAGTAGATAGATTTTTTGGCTACTCTGAATTACAGTTTAGTTGTTCATATACTAACCCGAAAATATTACTGATTCAAACGTATTTCTACTAGTATATGCTAGAATTTATCCGTGTATAATAAAAAAAAAAAAAATAAAATAAATATAATGATTCGAAACGTTAAAAATATATAAGAATTAAAAAAAAAAACAGTAATTTTTCCGCAATTGATCAAACTACGGATTTTGCCTCTTAACTGACAAGTTTCAAATTAATTACAAAAGAATAATAAAAAAGAATAACACTATTCCGGTGAATACATTAACATCATTCGACCGAAGAATTAACATTAATTCTATTCATTCGAACAACCTCCCTATTCCCATTTCATAATCCATCCGACATAACCGTATTATCATTCCTACATCATTACCATCATTATACCAACCGTCTACCTCTGTTTATCCAACGCATTAAGAGAATAATTTATTTTAAAAAAATGATAAAATAGGTGATCGTCCAATTTCCTCTTGGTAATTCATCCCGAAACCTAGCGATGCTTTATGATTGTCTTATGAAAACAATACAAACTTATATGGCTTCGTGGAACGGGGATTTATTTCTTTCATTTGCTGATTAATTTTAGTATTAAAAGGTTTTTTCAATGTTCATCATCTGTATTAATTAACTTAATATAACTAATAACATGAAAATTCCTATTCACCAATATTTTCGTTTATCAATCGCATTAAGTATTCAATGAATATTTCTCAGTACGACAATCTTCGTACTTTTTTTTCTCATAAAAGTGAGGTCTAATGAGGTTTACATGAAATTCATTGTACGAACATTTTGCCGGTACTCACAACTCTGAAAATCTACTTGAAATTTAACGAGGATAGTCTTTTTCATTATAATACATTTTCCAAATGACCTCAAATCGGCCTCATTTAATCTCGAAAAATCTAGACAAATTTCACCTCGGGGTGTTAATTTTTGTCATCGCATTAAATTTTCCTGTGAAGAATAAAAAGACCATAAACCAAGTTCCACCATTTCCTCCCTAGACGCGTAAACGAGTGACACAAGTATATAATTATACATAACAAATGTCATAATTTAAGGACATCAATCCAAGGATAAAATTCCAATTTGTCTTTTAATTTTAGAAGTCTTCCTTCACCATTGGTCCATTGCCGCAAACGTTCTCGAACTTCTCCCAGGGGAAACGAACGCGCGTATAAAAACGAATTACCGTTTAATTTCCGTTTTTCCTCCCTAGAGTCGTAAAAAGCCGATGTTTGTACGCCACACGATACGTCGTAAACAGTTTACGCAAGTCGGCCATGCGATTGTGAAACGTCCTCCCCCCGACAGTCCACGTATTCCTGTTTCTCTGTTGTTTTGAATTTGCTTCTGGTTAGTTTGCAGTTTAGAAAGTCATGAACTGTGGCAGCCTTTCTAGACCAGGTTAAAGAATGGTATGGATGCGACCAAGTTCTAATAACCATTGAATCACGCTTGGACAATGAATCCACGGTACTACATGCATGTATATAACTAAAAATCGATAGAAACCTATTCGCTCATCCAATTACAGAATTTCCCAATTAGTCAAATTCGAGCGAATCCCATAGCAGCTAAGTAAACACGATTCATCATCAACGATAAAAAAGTCCCCGTTCTTCAAGGTCATTCATTTCAAGGACACCCGTAATGATCCTGGTCGGTCCCCAATCGGCGAACAAAACCAATTCAACCAACCCTGACAATTCCATTCCATTTGCCATCGTTCAATCGCTATCACATTGCCAATTGGAATTCAAAGGGATTCAATAAATTTTATCCGAGTAACGAACGCGCTTGTCGTCGGTTTGAACGAACGAACGCGCGACTAAACACATACACGCGCTGAATTAAACCAATTAAATCGCTCGCGTTGCCAATTTCGGCATCGGTTTTAGGCGATCCTTTTTAACCGCGTCATTCTTTGTCGCCGTTGATAACAATCAGCACGTGTTGCGTTCGCATCGATCTGCGTGAAACAACGTCGTCATTGATCCCGCAAACACCAATACCAACGTTATAAACTTGACAATGACACAGGGAAGTCTCAAAAATGGCCGCCAACATAGTGTCGTACAACGAAGATATTTTTTTTCTCTCTCTTTTTTTAAATTTCGAAACCGAATAATTGCATGACCTACACGGAAAGAAAAAATTAAGAAGAACTAGTGTAAATACTGTGACATTTTCCTAAAATATAAAGGAATTCGACCCTGCGTACAAAAAATATTTTGTTTTTATACAGAATGACAATAAGAGTAAACAATTTTTTAGTACAATATTATAAAATTTATGTATCAGAATTGTTCATACAATTTGTGTAATTCTCTCTTTATATTTTCTTAATAAGTTCACATTTCTTTTTAAAATATACACTGAAAGAAATAATCCTGCAAATTTTAACATACTATATTGTAAACATGGGATAAAGGAAAAAAAATGTAAACAAATAAGATAAATTATGGTTAAAACTTCAATAAATGTGAAAAAAATTACTATACAATCTGATAAAAATAATATTTTCAGGTATTTATTAACATATTTTCCCTTTATCCGATATTTACAATATTCTTTGGTAAAGTTTGCAAGATTATTTCTATCAGTGTAGGCATGGTCTATATATACCCCAGGTCTTCCAGGGTTGGGTTCCTAATTTTCTTAGTAATTTTTCCTGAATGTTTTTTTGCGTGTATGCACTCTTAGAAATAATCGATTTAATGTAAAACTACAATGTTTACAAATTAAGAAAGGAAACAAAGCATATAAACACGAAAAATAAACAAAGACGTGCGGGGAGCAATCTATTTTCTTTATTTATTTGATGAGTTTATATTTTGGGTCCTTTTTTAATCTGTCATTAAACATCTAAAATCTTGAGATAAAAGGATCGCTTTAAGAGTGTGGATTGTCGGCGATAGTCGCGACGATCAAGGAGTGTACTACTTCCGGTACCAAAAATGCGCGGCGCTGTTCCATGCTTTATGGCGCCGGGACCAGCGTTTGATTATTCGTCAATAATCGTAAAGCATTTCGGCTTTAGGCCGGTCGTTAACGTTCGCGCAAGAATAACCATCATTTAACGGCAAACGTTCAGTTAGGAATTGACAAACTGCAATTTGTAAAAGTCACTGGACGCGGTCCAAGACGTGAAATAATGGTCGCATTCTTGGACCACGGGACGGGGGAAATAATGCCGCATTTCGAACGTTGAGTCGTTTTGATTGGATTCCAAGTTTAAGCGAAAAACAGATTATATTTATTGGTACCTCTTTGGTCCCTTCGATCGGGCTTTTTTCTTGTTTTTTTTTGTTTTTTTTTTTTTGTTTTTATTTTTGAACAATAACTGACAGAAGTCCTGGCA
>JABFQC010000442.1:0-27597 GCA_022817085.1 Psilanteris sp. ZL-2020
TTGTTATAGAATGGCTGCAAGAGAAACGAATCGCCAAACATATTTTGAAACTATTATCTTTGTATTTGACGCAAACGGAGAATTAGAAAAGTATAGTTGCAAATATTAAACTGTAAATAAAGTCAAGTTCTCCAAACAAGATAAAAATGTACAATTTTTCGTCGTGAATGGTTAACTCGGTGATAACCTAAAATACTTTTTAAAATATGTAATGGACACGAGTAAATAGACAGTTACACGCGTTACTCGTCATAAAACTAATTGTACTTTCATGAACACCGTCCTTTAAACCGACGCAACTATTTCGCTTTCGAGCGCTTTCAATTTGCGAATTAAATAAACATGCGGATAATAACCGGCTGATAATAAATTTGCATTTCGATTAGGTCGCTAACGTGAACCACGCTAAAACAATTGATCACGCAAGCTATTTAAAATTGCATGAAAATGAATTTCCCAGCCAGAGGTTATCAAAATTTCGTGTAGACAGCGACTCAATGGAATTTAATTAACGTAAAAATCGAGATAAAATTGAATTCCCAGATGTTTCGCTTGCGTCCAGTTACGTAAGACTCGCGGAATTCCGAGGAAAATAAAGCATCCTAACATTTAATCATGTTTTGTTCTGTTGTAACGATGTACTTAAAATGCCTTTTTTCATGGCATTTTCGCGGCAAATGAATGGGAGAAAAAAGCCGAGCGAAAACAAAGCGTATGCAACAGTTGCGCGATACCGATCGGAAAATCTCGGAAGTCTGGTCCGCTCCCAAAGGGTTGCGAAGTCGCAGACTCCACGCGGCTTTTCACTCGTCGTCGCGTGACAACTCGCAACGCGATTGTGCGTCGTCGCTGTGTGCGTGCCCTCGCGAATGTATATCTTATTCTAATTCTGCTGGGGTTCCGCACGTATGACTCGGCTGTTCGTTACGGCCGGCATAACAATGCATGACGTAACTCTGGGGTCGAATCCTCTTTGCCTCCTCCGTGCAACGTTACAGGAAAGTGAAACTCTCGGAAACCAGGTCACACCCACATCGTGCTCACCGCACTGGATCGCGTTCTGCGGATCTACGAAACGAAACTGCTGACTATCCGCGACGACCGTACTTCAAAAAATTATATTCTTTATTTTAAACGGCCGCGTCATTGTGCAACGTAATAACGTAATGGTCAAAAAAGGCTCCGTGTAACCGTTTAGACAACTCTTTTGCTAAACGACAAATCGGCTCACCGCGCAAACTCGCGATTTCGTTTTGTTTTATATACCAAATTTGCCAAAATACCTTAAACGTCAACCAAACGGTCTTTCTTGCGCGATTCTGCTCGTAATTATGTTTGTTTATTTCGTTAATATCAAGTAACTCGCAATTATACTTTTCTGGATTTTTCGGATTCCAGTTTTATGTTTGGTATTCATCAACGCAAAGCTTTTAAATTATCTTTTAGGAATATCAAATAATCGTAAAGTATCATGACATAAGGTTATTTTTTAAACTGCGCTGCAGGAAAGTATAACGATTCATCTACCACGGCTATTCAATTATATTTCGTACATACTAATAGAGATTAAAACATGCAAACGTTTTAGGACTACATTGATTTCACCTTGTTCTGTTTTTAACATATTTCAAGTTAAATACGAATATAATGTTAATTATTTTACGCATCTTATGATTATTCTGGCAATTTTTAATTTATCAAACGTTGATAAATAATTCTGAAAAGTTGTTGCGAATTAAGATTATAATTTAAAATACTTGCCATTAAAAATAATCGTACGTTTTCTATTTCCTAAAAATAATAGGTGAAGATTCAATAATCAAATTTATTTTCAATTTTATGAATAATGCATATTTAACGATGACATAAGTACAGAAGTATAAATTTCCAAAATTTATAAACAATTTGAGTGGAATTTTTAGTACAAAAATATTTCCAAGAAATTACTGGTCACAATTAATAACTACGAATCATTAAGTGCTCGATCACATATTTAATTAAAAGTTAGATAATAAATTCATTAAAATACCTGCGTCAATAAATAATTCAATTTAATTTTTGTTATAAAATGTTTAACTAAAATTGAAGTATGCAATACTATCTTATCATTTCATATTTCTCACATTTAAGGTGAATTAATGAAGTACACAGTAGTCACTGGTTATACTGCAGAACCTGTAAATGTTTTTTTTGTACGTATGTATCTTTCAATTTAATACATAATTTTTAAACGCTCTTAAAGTGTTTTCAAAGCAAACTTACATTGTTAAGAATAAAACACGTATAGATCTTTTATAAGATTTATACATTTTAAAAACAAAAAGTGTTTGAAAATAAAATATTTATTTTGACAGTGAATTTGTTATTAGAATTATTAATTATAAAATATGGTAATGAATTAAAACAATTGTTATTGAAATTAAAATACAATAACCGCAAGAGTTACGAATGAGATGTAAAAGAAAAGTAATGGTATTAAATAGGAGCACGTACAATTTTAAATGATAATTTTAATGACAGTCATTGAAACGATATCAATGATATTTTGGATGTTATATTTCCATTCGGACAAATTGATTAAATCTGTCCACTAGTGAAATCTAATTCTTAGAACTAGATTACACTTCGTTGGTGTAAACTGCTTGCAATTACAGTCAATTGTTTCCAAAATGGAATATGAGCAATGGTTAATGGGAAGTTCTTATTATTGCTATTTTAATAATAACAACGAGTTTTCGAGGCAAAAGAAGACATTATCAGGCACTATAATTTTTAATGTCAAATTATTAGGCTGAATTCATTAAAATAAATGATAGAAAATGAGTGCAGGATTGTATAGAAAAATCAACTTGGATTATGTTTTAAATTGGTGATTATAAGTCCAAAACTATATTTTTTAATATTCTTAATCGTATTTAATACATGATTCAGTAAATATTTAAAAAAATGTATATTTATATATTATTTAAATTGTTACAACAGAGAAGTTTATATTGTTAATTTTGCTATCTCAATGAATTAAATAATGTTTACGATTATAAAAACGAAAAGTCTAAAAAAATTGTTTGAAGTTGTGGCCAACTTTAATTACAGTTGATATTAAACATCGACATCTACTTGCAGAACATGTAGTACGTTTAGCAATGAATCGTATACTGAATACAAAGATGGTATATATTCGACGTGAACGTGTAGTATTGGCACATAATTTATTTTGAAGTACTTAACAAAATTATAGACAAATCAATACTAAAAGTTTGTATTACTATATATATTAAAATATCATATATTTTATATATAAATATTTATAATAATATAAATATAGTATAAACTATAAATTGATGAGACATTATAATTTATAATTACAAACAAGCGTTTAATAATTAATTTATACAATGATTTCAATATACCATTTAATTCGATAAAAGTTATTATTATATTATATTATTAAATATAAATTCAAACAATATCCTTTAAAATCGGCTTAACTAAAAAATAAATATATATATTATATTTTACGTTTACATAAGCATATGCGCAATTAAACGAGGTAATATATATGCAGAATCAACAAGAAACATTTATAACATAATTTGACGTTTTCATTATTGAGGACACTTCAGTCAAAAGTATTCAATCACTGCAACTCTTTCTTAAACGTTAACAATTAATAATTGGCACGATTATTTATAATCATATTATTTTATAAATAATTTAAAAATAAATATTTTCAAAATTGTTTTTTAATTTTTAATATTTACGTTTAAGCACGTTTTGTATTGTCACCAATTTTCATAATTATTTTACTTCGGTTTTTAATAAAAAATGTATAGTTAAAATTTAATTAATCGTCTCTGAAAACAATTCCATTTAATCGAGAACTAAATACCAAATAATTTATTTAAACATAAGACCTTCCTGGAAAAACCCTGTATGACGTTTTATTTATATTTATATAAAATTCAATGACATTTAAACATAGTGTATTGTGATTAATTGCAGTGCAAGTGTTAATAAATTGATTTTTAAATTTACTTGAAATAAATTTTTATTTAAGCGAAGAGTAACATTTATAGACAATTCATTATTTGTTATTATACTAGCAAATATATCTATATCTATAAGCTTGTATAAATGTATTTATGCGTTATTTATTAAAAATAAAGAATATATTTGTTTTAATGTTCCGTTTCAATTTCATTTAACCACATAAACCTTATATATATAAGTAAGTGTAACCGACATTAAAGTGTAACATGATTAGGAGGTCAATGAAAACTGATAACGTTTATCTAGAAGCAGAAAATTTTGTGCGTAACGAGTCGTCGTATTAATAAATAGTTCTTACTTTACATAATTGTATTATTTTTGATTAATAATAATATCATAATGATGTATACAATTTTTTTATATACGCGGTTGTAAAAAGTTCTTTCATCTTACGTTTTACACTTTGATTCAATAAAATACGATAAAAATGACATAATTCATTTTTTGAGTTGTTCAAATGTTTATATTTGACACATGCAATATTAATAATCCGAGAGTCAAAACGACTGCTTTATATTTCAAGCGATGACAAACGTTTACCACCTTAACGGGGGTGTAGTTGGCTGCTATTACAAAACTAATAATCATTTTTTTAGCATAGTAAAAGCATAATAAATATGCAACGAACAGCAAACCAAATATATTGTCTTTTAAAGAATATTTTATGTTAAAAAAAAGAAAAACGTGTATTGAACGAAATATGTAATTAAAATTATGAATATGTTTTAAATTTGATGTCGCTTTATTATTCAGTGTGCGTGTGTGTATCTATGTTAATAAATACTATATTATTTTTTACATTCTATTAAAATACCGACGTCTCTCTCGACTTGATATTGATAATTTATACTAAAAATATTTTCAATTGTATATTAATAAATTAACATTGTTAGCATTACGCAATTATATTAATTAATATGAAATATTTCGACACATTTTTTATCATGCACTTTTAATTAACATAACTAATTATTATATACGGAAACAAATAAAAAGAATTAAGAGGACAGAAGGTTTCGCATATATTTTTAGATATTGTTTTATAAATAAAATAAATTTAACCGCACAATAACAAAACAGAATATGCTGATTGAAATTGCCCAATCGAAAATTATATTTCGCAATCCTTTTTGTACCGATAAACCAATATCAACATCTTGTCCATTATTTTAATTTTTATAATAATTGTGTGTATCCCTCTGATAACAATCGCAAATAGCTTTAGTCAAATTCTTGCAACCCGTCGTACTTTATTTACAACGAAATAATAGTTTTTGAGACGCCAGCTCTGAAATTCATATATAACAAATGTGTTTTATAATGCCGCCAAATATGTATTGACGCGGAAAGGAAACTCAAAGTCAAATCTAAAATCGAAGCCGTTAATTTTGCGTGCGAATTTATTCGTGACGTCGCGCACAGGCCGATCAAAAATAATTTTTTGCGAAGCGAAAAATGCGCGTAACTATATAGTGTAAAATATATTTGGAGGTAGCTCTTTCTGAGAACGACCTGGCCGCTTTGGCGTATCAAGTGCAGTAGCAAGTAGTATGTTCGTTCTTGACAGGAATGATCAGCGAGCGCGTGTTTGCACGTGTGACTCGCTTCGTGGCATAGATACGATAAACACGCACAAATACTTTTGTCCCGCTGATGCAGTTCGCGCGGATGTATGTGCAGCATCCGATTCCGTGGTAACATCTAGGTGTTGGGCACCGCGCGTGTTAGTGACGAACGTTGCCAGAGCTCGCAACCCTAACCTATATACCGACAGCCAGAATAGAGACAGTCGCAGAGAAGGCGGATATAGAGTTGACTTAGAAAGTACACATATAAGGCACATTGGTCATCATATTTTAAACACGCGGTCTAAATATAGTGCGATCCAGTCGGTACACTTTTAATCCCTGATAGCCGATGAAGCGTCGACGGAACGATATTCGAATCTTAACGCTTCGCTCGAACCGTGCTTACGCGCGTTCGAAAACATTATGACCAATTCCAAGATAGCACATTTCCTGAATCTTTAAAAATAGATGCGCGTCGATTGCAATTCACCGCGAACTGATTGTGAAGATACGCGTGTGCGAAATAAACAAAAAATTAATATTATTCGCTAACAACTGAGCGTCTATTTATTACCGAACCGATCACGCGTGTTACTCAGATTTGCCATTTTTTATTATCGAAACAAAATGTTTGTCGTCCGATTTAGTCGTCCTTCTGCAAAATATCGAAAAATATTCGACGATTTCGGGATATTAACAGTGTACTAAACAATTTGTTATCGGCGGTATTAAATAAATTAGCTTATAACACAATAAACAAATTGAAAAACAAATTAAAATTGTAGGACAAAATCTTAGATTAAAGTAATGACCGTTTTATTTGATTGAATAAATATGTCAAATCGAGTTATGATTCGCAAACCACAACAGAGCGTAGTTTCAGATTTGTTTTGACAACATAAAAATATTGGTTCAAAGCCGAACACGACCGTCGCTCGTGTACACATCGGTTGTTTTAAATAATTATAATATAAACAGCATTATTAATTCGAGTTGGAGTGGAGCCGACGCCATGCATATTTGCTTTGTCTCTTATACAATTTGATTATTGTGCAGTTTAAAGTTTTCGCGTTGTATCGCTATTTCGGTGTGTATGCGGGTCCGCCCGTGTGTGTGTGGCCTCTTTAAATAAGCGTTTTCACTGACTAGCATTGGCAGACGTTACATCTAAAATCAGAGTCCTCTGGCCTCGACATCTGCGTGTAGACAACACGGCGTCAAAACTCGGGCCATTATGTCTTGTCTCGCGTCAAAAATTCCCTCCATCGGTGTGCGGGGCAATCCGTCGTTTTGGACGGCCCTGTGCAAATCTTTGAGCGTATTGTTTTGGATTCGTGTGTAGGTTTTTGCCGCGTGTACGGAAACGCAGGGACAGTCAATCAAGTAGAACGCACTGATTATGCAAAATGGATATGTGTTCGTATTAACATATCGTTTTGAATATTTAAGCTCTTTAATACTAAGCCGCTTTCGGTATAATCGACTCGCAACCTGTTCCTCAATGAATATATTGTTCGCCGCGGTGACTTATCAAATTCGTTAATTGCTTTAATAAATAAAGAATGTAGCAAAGTATAAAGTTATGAAAAAGCTTATTATTTTGTCTGCCGAAAAAAACTCGAATTCAAATAATATATCTTCGATTTAATGGCAAATTGTAATCTGTGCAATTTGTACGATCGACGTTAAATCGATTGTCTTTAGATGTTTTTTTGTTATGCTTCATGTCAAATAGTGCTGATAATTTAATTCAAAAGGAAAATGAATTGGTGTTGTAATTCGCAACTCTTTTGGCTGTTAATTACAAGAACGCTTTATTAAACCAGTAGTTGCAACCGTTTGGTAAACTGTAATTGATTTTCGTTGAACGTCAGACGGCGAACAGTTTTCCCTTTCTTTTCGTCAAAATTATCCGTTGCGCAATACATCAATGCGGTTTTCGATTATGAATTGTTTCGTGCAGTCATTGTTACGACATAACTTTAATTCGGAAATAATTTTTTTACAATCTATATATTAAAAGTTTATTGCTTTGTGGTTTGAATGCGAATCAGTGAATTTGTCTCGTTGAAATTGTAAACGCGAAATTAACTCGAATGATTACCGACAATAAAGCAAAATACACGGTGTTAATTGCATTCCAGAATTCGCTTGCCTGTTCGGTTAATTCAATTTTATTCGAGTTTTTAAATCTAAATAAAATTTAACAGGTTCATTTGCATTACATTTTACGACTCTCGAGTTGAATCTCGAGTAAAAAATAGTCTAGCGATTCATCGGAAAGATTTCTTTAATTGCCGCGCGCTCTGGAAGCCCTATCAACTTTTCTCCGAAGGGTTTCATTGAGTTCAGATTTAGAAAACTAATTAATTGGAATCATACTTTGCCCCGGTCTTGATATGATTTGAACGGTAGCAACGCGTACTATTTGTTCCGTGTAATTAATTAATATTGTTACGATATATATATTTTAATAAGAAAATAAATATTAAGACAATAAATATTGAATTTAAAATAACTTTGAACGTTAAAGAACCTTAATTCCTAATATTATTCCACTTTAAATAAATTTATTTTTGTCGTAAAGATGATGCAAGTTTATGAGCGTATTATAACAACTTTATCTCTGATATATCGTATTCCGACATGATTTTACAATTTTAAATAGTTTATTGTCAGTTAATATTTTTAGTGCTACTTTTCGGTGGACATCCTTAAAAGAAATCATTTCATTTAAAGCGTATATTAACGAGAACATTTTTTGTTTTGTATATATAAATAATTGATTTCGTATATAAAGAGTTGATAACAGTCGTGAACCGTCGGTGAAATGGTTTCTTTAATTGCTCAATACACCAAATCAAAATTCATTATTATTTTAAAAGCGGCGCCTAACGCTATGATAATCGATTCGTAATTTGAAACGAAACAAACGTTCGTACGCAAACAAATTATTTGCTCCTTTTGCCGATGCGCATCGCTTAACATTCGAAATTACTTGCGTTTCAATCAATCACCATATTAACTACTGCTGTTAAATATTTACGCTTTTCGTATAATAAGCTTTACAAAGCAACGATATATTGACACGCAGTCAGCTTGATTAATTCGTGTCCCGTATTTTTGAGTCAAACAACGGCGTTTAAATGCAAGCTTATTGTATAATTCAATTACAATTTTGGTTCGTGCATTGAAATGATCGTTAAAAATTGCAACGGCACGAACGAGTGGCGCGGTTAAAGCCATTAGATGTTTGCGCCTATTGCAAACGCGAAGATGTGAGAGACGTTAAGACGCCTACAAGCGTATATCCTGTTCCTACGTGTACCTATATATCGCACGCTGATGCCCTTGTTGCAATGGTGCTAATCTATTTTTCTAACCGCGCAACTTGTCGTCTGACTCATATGCGACAGACCAGGCCTTTGGGCAATCAACTGGTCCCCAAGCGAGCGTGTAAATATCCATCAACGAACAAAACCGTACGGACACCTTCGACGTAAATTTATGATTACATCCAACATCGCGCTCATTGTGCATGAAAACGCGACAGTCCGTTCGAATGATAATATATATATATATATATATATATATACGTGTATGTGTATATAGAAATAAATTCGTTTGAAGAAAAAAGACGTTATATTGAGAAACGTTTGTGATTAGTTCATTAACTTTATAAAATTGTTGAGTGTTCATTCACATTGCTTTTTTTTATAGAAAAAAATTGTATAATTAGTTTGGCGCAAGGTTAAACATTTAATAAAATATGTGCGATTATAAGCGTAGGACATTAATGATACTCTGCACGGCGAATGAAATTCAATTTTTCTTCGCAACGAATGGTACAATGTTGGTTTCAAAAGTAACGCCGCATCCTGTGAAAAGTGAATTTCAAAAACACATTTCCTTGCGCACACGGGCGATTATTATTTTTATCTTTTCAATTTATGGATTTTCGATATAATGATGATGATGTTCGAAAATGGCACGTAATTATACGTCGCGTATGAAATAACGCGCTTATAAGAATGATTGTAATTGAACGCAACGGAATGATAACTATTATTTAAATTCTATTTTAAGTTTTAAATTGCATTGCCGTATGTAACATTTGTGAAAGTGAGAAACTGATTTTAGATATAAGATATATTAATATTAATAAATATATTAATATGCTTAATGACGTAGCATATATTTAAACTGATTAGAATGTTTACATTCATTTTCCATCTATATGTTTGAAAATGTCATTCGAACTTTCCCATTCGTATACTGACCCAATAAATTTTCAAGTTATTTTCATATGTAAATTTGATAGCCTTGCATAGCAATATGCTAATTGAGTTATATAATAATAATAATTTCTTTTAACGACAGTATACATTCGAGTCTTCTTCATTTCGTGTAATGTTTATTTTTTCCGATAGAAAACATAATATGTACTGTATGTATAACATTTTTAATCTTATATAAGACGTATTTGAATGGGATTTAAAAGTGTCAAAGCTATATACGGTTACCAAATGAAAACAAAATGAAATATAAAATACGTCGAACTCAAACAAAACGAACAGGTCCATTTCCATTATAGAAAAAAAATTATTTAATAACAGCTAATAAAAATGTTAAAAAGCTACGGTTACATAAACCTTTTTGTAAAACTTTCCAAAATTCACAGTATATTTAACGCCGAGGTGTTACGTAATCGCGCAACTTTCGAGTCAAATTCTTATCACATTTCCTTCGACGGAGCCTGAAGAATTTTGGTGCTTTTTATCACTGATATTGAGCCGAACAAAAGCGTGAAAGAAATAAAGAAACGTGGGGATCGGGTGGTTCAAATAATATATCATATATAAAAGTTTTATATCAAAATATATTTATGCATAAAGAAGATGACAACCGTGGTAGGTACGGACGTACCGTAATACAATATATATCTTTCGCACGTGTAATATTCATCCTTATATTTACATTCGCACATCCATACTCAGACAATTCAGAGCGCACGTATATTATCTAACATGTGTATAACGGAGATTTAACAATTCCTCCTTTTTTTTTCGTTCGCAATTTTCGAGCACTGCAAACAGAAGTGGGAGCCGAAACAATGACCCGTACTTTCATTCGATCGTAATCCGATGTTTGATTAATAAATTTCTCATCTTGTTGAGTTTACCGTGTGGGCATCGGGGTGCTGTGTTGTACATATGCATACGTGTACTCTGAATATATTATACGTCATTCTCTCGCGTAAGTAGCATCAATAAACAATGAAGCCCGCTTCACACTTAACTTTTCCAATTAGAAACTGTCATAATATTACAACCGTGGTCCTGAAAGATGTCACCGTAACAAAGTCGGTTGCGCGCGCATTTGCGCACATTCGCGCGTTTTTACGATGCAAACACGCGCGCGCGCGGGTGCGGTTGTACGAACGTATGCAAATGCGTGCGCGGGCGAATGCGTGCATGTATACATAAGTGCACATACACACGCGTATGCATATGTGCATTTATATTGACACAAACACATACAAATCTGACACAAACACACTGCCAATTTTAGCTATTCAACGGGACTCATTCGACACTTAACAAAATATATTACCTTTTACATATGACATAAAATATAGATTATCAATAAAATAATCGATCATCTTAACTATATAATACAAAAGTGTACACGCGTGATTTGTGCGCGCGACTGACGACGAGTCGTCGTCATTTTTCTAAACTTGTCTTTTTTATATTCCTTTATACAAACTTCGGACGTTTCACGCTTCATTTACATGGTTCCTTTTCATCTGCTCAAACGAAAGAGATCTCTTTAAAGGTGCCTCGAATGTAGTATCCACGTAAGACCCTTACGTTAGTACTCAGGTAACGAGAGCGATAAGTCTAATGATCTTCACGATCGCGGCGTCTCGCGACGCCAACTCTAAATATTGCGAAAGTCGAACAATAAAAACGCAAGCATACAACTTGAATCGAGGATTTTTATACGTCGGTTTAAATCTTTTGTATACAAACAGTGTCGTTGTAAATCGCAACTTTTTTTTTCTTTTGCTTTACGATTCCTTTTTATTTGCATTATTCGTGATAATGTTTCGTACAAATTGTATATATAATTTTTGTAAAAAACGCGAGATCGCGACGATACAAATATGTAACGGTTGAATGATCAACATCAAAAGGGATAATACGAGTTTGTTTGGTGCGTTGCTGCCCGAGTGATGTTGATCGTCGAACACCGCGTAACATGTAGTGTTATGTACATTAAAAACAACGTTGAGTTGCGCGCGCACGGGCGCGCGAGTATTTCCACGTGGTTTGCGAGTTTGCACGCAACGACTGGGAGCAATTGTCCCGGCATATGCAGTTTTATGCGCGAGATCATCGCCCAGGTTTAATTTTATTTGAACAATCTGACGAGAAACAAAATAAAGACTTAGGTACAAATAAGATCGCGGAACACGTTCGATATATATTTATATATATATATATATATTATTATTAACAATAATTAACCAACTTTAACATCGGTGTACAATGTGTTTTGTAAATAGATTGCTTATACGAAGCAAGACTCGAATTTAGTTTGCGTTATATCTATTAAAAAGTATAATTGCATCGGACACATTATATTTTAATAGATACAGCTGATAAATCTAAATTAGTAAAATTTCTAGTATAAGAACACCTGTGCACACGTCGCGATCCATCGTTTAATTTATATAACGATTATTAAATTTATAAAATATGCATCAAAATAATAACAAAATTATTGTCTAAGACGATATTTAGAATAGTTATCAAAATAGCAAATAGTAACATAATGAAATACAAATTGAATTTTGCACAAGTTTGTTGATATTGCACAAAGTCGTTATAAAAATGAGTCGAGGGAAGAGTGGAGAGACAATTAGAGACAGTGTTAAATTAACAATTGATAAAAGTCACAGAAGCGAGTGGTCGTTGAAATGAGATTTACGTTTTGTTATGACAACAAATTCGTGTTTTTCAGTCAGGCACATTGAATGCCGGGAGCATCCTTTGGTCTCCCACGTGGGTCCGTTCGTGAATCATCGATTTGCACGCGGATCAACTATGTCCGAGAACCGAGCGCAACACCACGCATACTCATTAGCGACACAACACAATTACACCGTCCGAATTAATTACAAGAGGAGGGGATGGGTGAAGGAGCAAGAAGAATAGCAGAAACAGACAGAAGACGAAGAAGAAGAGGAAGAAAACAGAGAAGCGTTCACAGCCGGATCGTTCACCTCGCGAGGAGAACGGTTGTCTCGTCACACTACCCTCCGCAGGAACCGAAGGGAGTGTCCACCGTTGAGGAGCGCGACGACCTTCGGTTCCTACGAGTCGCAACGTATTCCGGTGGAACTGGTTCCCCATGCGGAAGACGGCAACGACGAAGAAGGTGCTCCGGTCGGGTCGGCGCGGCTTCGCTACATGGGTCCCATGGTGCCCTGGAACTGGTCCAGGTGCCTGGAGATTTCGCGGTGCAGATGGTCCGAGGAGACGCCGACGCTGCTGATGAGCGACCTGAGCACGTTGAGTTCCTCGGTGAGCAACTCGATCCGCTTCTTGAGCAGATCGTTGTCCTTGACGAGCAGCTTGACCTTCTCCTCGGTCTCGCGGGACCGAACTTTGGCCTTTTCCCGGGACTTGCGCACCGCGATGTTGTTGCGCTCGCGACGACGGCGGTACTCGTCGCTGGCCTTGTCGATGGCCTTGGTCTGTTTGCGGGCGACGGCCGCGGCCGCGGCTGCGGCGGCCGCGTGGTGCTGGTGGCTCATCATGGACTGCTGTTTGATGTTGGCGCCGGCGAGCCGGGGCTGGGGCGGCTGCTGGTGGCCGAGGTGGTGCACGGCGTTGTTGCCGTTCGGGTGCACGTTCGAGGGCGTCAGGGTGGTGAAGGTCGGGCCGGCGTTCGTGAAGGGCCCGTTGTTGGTCGCGGGGCTGTAGCCCCCGGTGGGGTACTGCGGACAGTGGCGCCTGTAGTCGGCCGGATCCAGCGGTTCTTCTTTGATACTCGGCGATTCCGAACTGGAACTGTTACTGTCGCTGCAGCTGTTGCTGCCCTGGTGGTAACTCGCGCCACTGTGCACCGGCTGGGGCATGTACGCCAGCGTGGTTCGCGGGTAACCCTGCTGCGACCGGGTGTGCGCCTTCACCACGTGGGCCGCGCTGTTCGTGCCGTTGCTGAGCATGTCCAGCAGGCCGTCGTTGAAATGCGAGTCGTCGATCAGGTGCTGCAGGTCGATCGAAATCTCGGGCGTGTTCAGGTCCGTGAGCTCGCCCGCGGCCGCGCAGTGCTCCGCGTACTGCTGGTGCAGACTGGCTTTGCTCGCGGAAACTTTGCTCACCACCGCACTCGTGCCGCCGCTTTGCTGCTGGTTATGGTTCACCTGCAGAGCTGAATTGTTGTTACTCAGTATTTGGTTCGACTTTTTGAGTTCCGAGCCGGCGCCACCCTGGGCTTGGGCCTGGTGAGCCGACGTATCGTACATGACTGGTGATTCCATTTTTTGCCAAATTATCACTTACACATCACAAGTTCAAGCGACCCAGTCTCTGCCACGTGCGCGTCTTCGCCCTTCACATGCACGCCACTCGCCGCGAAAATGCCTTTTAATCGGCCGAATGCGCCTCGCCCCCGTCGACTCGCTAATTCGCGCTCGAATGTCACTAACAATCCCGCACGAACACTCGCCCGATAACTTGTTATCATTCGCGCTCGACGCAACAGTTTAGTCTTGCTTCGCGGATGACGACGTTTCACTCGACATTCGTGCTCCTCGTACGGTAATTTCTAAGCGGCATGAACGTCGACCCGCGACTGAACGTCTTTCCTTCTTGTCGCAAGATTTCATGTTAAACGCGCCAACGATCTAACGCGCATGCGTCCCACTACGATCAAATGCCCGCGCGCTGTTCCCCTCCCCACGCGGCGTCGAGCCACGCCGACCCGCTCTCTCCTCCTGGCCCTCCCTAGGCTCCGTCGCCTCGTGTTGCCTCTTTTCGCCTTCGCGCTGCGCAGCCGAACATCTTCCAATCGCTCACTCTTGCACCCGGAACTATTTTTGTAAATTAAGCACCGATCAAAATTACCTGCCGCGTCGCGGCGCGAGGCTCCGCTCGTCTTATCAATTTGTGTCCACGCGCTCGTCATTCATAGCAATCGCGCTTCCAATACAAACTTATTAGCACCCTTTTACTCACCCTTTAGAAGGGATTACCGACAAACAATCTTCTCCCGAATTTAATTATTCTATATATGCTTGTACAATGTCTTTTCAGATTCAAATGTTGCTTGGGTGTAATTCCTTAACAAATTCTAAATACAATCGTAGCGTATTTAGACAGTTTTTACCACTTTTCTCAGTCGTAGCAGTTTTTCAATTGTTAAATTTAAATCTTAATAGCGACAATTTGAATATTTCTTGTACTTATTAATGTCTTTTAAAATAACTTTATTACAATCAAGGTGTCAAAAATATACACAAATTTGAAAATTTCATAATTTCCTTATTTATGACTGCAATTAATATTCAACCAAAATATTTTGCAATAGATTTCATTTCATACCATTATATTTTACATATTGGTTAAAATAAACATTTACATTATATCTGTGAAAGTGAAAATTATGTGAATAGTTATTTTTACATTCTTACATAATTTTGACAAAATTGACAAAAATTGTATACTTCGTCTACTCAAATCAAATAGATATAACGATGAGCATGATATATTACTTTCTATAATTTATTATAGGGACAAGTACTGATTACTTTGAAATTTATATTTATTAAATGCATTAGATAATTATTCAACTAACTGAATTAGAAATGATATGATTTAATAGCATTATATATTAATGATATACACAAAATCTAGTAATAAATATTACATTTAATTGTATATAAAACAAATTCGTCGACGTTTCGCATAATAGTTGCTTTTATTTTATTAATGTAATTTAATTATATAATGTAATATTATTTATAATATAAATAAACTAGAGACACACAAAAAATACAAATCAATATTCGAATTTCAAATAACATATTTGAAAATGTACATCAAATATACATAATGCTTAATACAATTATTTATCCCTATAATGTTAATTTTAATTGTTTGCAACTTTTCTAATCAAATATACATATACTTAGATTTCTATAATTATACATACGTTGTAAAATGTAATTCTACATTTTTGAAGCATTCTATTTGCAATTTTATTTTCATTTCATCATTCTATTCTGGTTTTCTTGGTTTATACACATGAATCAATGTTTCTTCCTGTTCAGGATCACAAGTAATTTATATTTTTACGACCAATTTATGTATGTATAACTTCATTTATTGAACTTGATAAAGTTTTAAGTATACATGGAAAATCTGACTTATCTTGAAAAGAAAAAAGTCAACGACCCAAAATTAAGACAAGTAAATAAGAAAAATGCAGCAGTTTGTATTTGCTTTGAAACAAAACATGTAACATATTATCAATTTTAAATAATGATTGGTTTCTGATAATATTGCGGCAAACGAAGAAAATGCTTCAAACATTTGATTTAAAAATGATTTGCTAAACACAACGTGTAACATACATATTTTTCTATTCAATTAAAACGTCTATATATATTATTATAATTCTCAGTAAACTAATTGGTAATTAATAAATAATATTAGGATCCTAGAAGACGATTATATTATTCACATTTTGTTCAATTAATTCACATTAATCGTTATAAACGGTGTATAATTAAAATTACATTTAGCGTCATTAATTAAATATATTCGGTATAATGATCACACGAAAAATTTAAATCTTTGGAATTATTTAATATTCAATAAATTTTCCATTCGTGCAGTGTAAACTTATAGAGAATTTTTTTAACCAGATAATTCCTGGCTTATATACGCGTGTACAAATTTGAAAATATCACGAATAAATATAAATTGTTAATTCATTTTAACTTTAAAAAAATTAATTATTTTTGTTTATCTTATGTTATAACGTTATTAATTAAAACTTCATCATAACATTTCTATTCTATATTAAGTCTATCAGTCAGGTTGAATAATGATAATATAAAAATAGATATAAAAATAATTCTAAAAATAAATAAAAATTAAGGATTTATTTAATAACAATAATTGGAGTTAAAACATCATACACCGGGAATTTTATATGCATATGCATATATATCTATATAATTATGAAAGACTGAATCAAAATATTTTTACTGTAGTATGATAATATATAATTTTTGATTTATAAAAACAATAAAAAACTATATTATAAATGTTAGAAAGTGTAAGAAAATGGATTTTTCCATACACATGGAAAATTGTAAATTAAATGTGAGTTATAATTATTATGTAGTCATCATCATTATTAATATATTATTTTAATCATTAATGCATATTAATTTATTTTCGTATAACTTTAAGTTTTAATCGTAAAATGCCAACCACTTACATATGACTAATAAAATAATAATAGTATTTTAATATAATAATAATTGCATGATGTTACGCAATTATTATTAATCATAAATAAATTAATTTAAAAAAGATTATTCAAATTATTTGTAACTATGTAATATTTTAATAAAACTATTAAATAATATGATCTAATATTATATATCATTAAATTTAAAGAGTTGTTCTAAGTATCCTTCTATAAATTATATTATGTTAAAGGATGAATAATTAATTAGAATTTGATTGAATATTAATTTAATTTAAATTAAGGTTAAATATAAACTTGATTTAAAGTAGTTTTAATTTGATTTTAATTTTTCGTAAATGAAAATTAAGTTCAATTGCATCTATAATAAAAATGTCTTAAATGTTTTTATTAAATCGTCGATTGTAATAGATGAACTTTTATTCGGAATATCTAATTTTATTTGAAAAAAATATCTATTCTCTATTGTACCAACGTTTATTATTATTTGTTATGATTATACATTTTCCATTGGATATTAGTTTAATTAATTAGAATTATAAACGAACAATCTTTTATATATTTATCATTAATAATTTTGTTTCAAAGCTTTAATTAGTCGCTCTCACTTTCATGACAATAGATTACAACACTTATTTTTATAATGTTTAGGTATATATGTATATTTGTAATATATTATTATTTTATTTGGTAATAAAATATTTGACAATTCAGTTAATCGTATGGTATAATGTCATTTAATAATATAAGTTACAACTGGAACCCAATACGCAAATTTATTTGATACATTTTCGGTAATTATCTGTCAATGTTAAATTAATGCAGAAATTATCTACATAACCGACTGTAGAGCATAAATAAGTCTGAATATTATTCTCCTAATTTTGAATAAAATTAAAAAAAATACATTAAAAAAACAGGTGTAATAAATAACGATAAATACAAATAAATTTCAAATATATTTTAAACGTTTATTGCTTTATAATTGTAATTTAAATTATAATAAATTATAGACATTTATTTTATTTTATTTTATATATATATTTATATTATCATTAATTATTATTTTTGTATTTGTATATTTATCAAGAATGAACGGGAATTTTACAAATATTTATTCTAGACAAATATACAATTATTTTTTAATATTAATTGATAGCGTTAATTGCGTAATTAACTTCGGTAGGTATTGTTTGGTTGCGATAGTGTGGAAGATAAATTAAGATAACGATAATTTATCTTTTTAAGGTAACAAAAGATTGCATTTTATCTACTGTAGGAGTCCTAAGGAATCTGCTATTACGACTAATGGTACTCGTATAACCTAATTTAGGTTTGTAATAGGTGTCATTACAATAACATTAACGGACAATCTTTAATAAGGATATATGTATATATTTAGAAAAATGTATAATGTGATTTCGTAATAACTATTATAAATTGATTAATTAGTATTGTTAAAAATATCTTAATTCATTATCTTATATTTTGTTTTTTTTTTGTTTTTTTTGGGGGTTTTTTCCTTATTAGATTTTTATAAAGAAATACATTAAGATATTTATATGTGAAATAAATAACAACTATAAGAAAATTAAAATATTTCCGTTGTGACTTTAAACCATGAATTTTAAGTTATACCCGATAAACCATTTCATATAATTACATACTCTATCTATAATTAATACGAAGTATCAATATATATATATATATATAGGTATGTGAAAAAATTTATAATGTTGTCAATTATTATTATTATTATGAATATAGATATACATTTCAGGGTTATGTAGTTTGAGAGTTGTAGTTTGTAGTTTGTCACTCACCTATATATATATATATATATATATATATATAAATATACACTAGCTCAGAAAAATTAAACGTAGAAAATTGCTGTTTATAACACTAATTTGGAGACATTAAAGTAAAAACCGAAAAATTACTGTTTTTCCTTGTACAAATACAGTTTTTCATACCAAATTTTCCTTCTATTTTTTAGTATAATGCTATTATAAACAGTAATTTTTAGGATTTTGTTTTAATGTCGCCAAATTAGTGTTACAAATAGCAATTTTCTAAGTTTCATTTTTCTGAGTGTAGTTGTGTGATCGTATAAATCTGGCAACAGGGTAAAATAACAAAAAATAGCCTGAAAATACTACTGCATATATTAGTTTCGTTAGTTTCGGAGTCCGACTTCAAAATTACCAAAACTCAATTTATGTCCAAATTAGTATTAGATCTAGATCTCGTACGTTAGTTAGAATTTTGAAAGGGGGATTGGGTGAGTTCTACAATATTGTATTTTATAATTTAGAAATAAATTAAATGCATATATATATATTTATATATATAATACGGTCTTTAATGTTTTACTCGTTTATTATTGATACACTGAGAATAATTTCACTTATAATCAGTAAACAATCGTACAATTCACGTTAAAGCAAAGAGTTTTTATTATCATGTATAAGAAAATTTTCTTGTGATCATTACAGAGTAAAGAGTTTGATAATAAAATGAAAATGTTATATTATAAATTTTGTTTAAAATTTTAAACAATGATTTTCAGAATCTACCATTAAACATAAAACTATTGATTATAAACATGGAAAAATATAATTCTTTAATAAATATTTAACAATTATAATATTTCATAATATATAATACCATAAAATAAAATATAATTCAATAATATAATAGTACAATTAAAATTATTTTACAGTAAGAAATAATAATAATTATCAATTTAAAAGATATTTTAAATTTTGTAATTGTTTCAATCTAATCATTATATATGAATTTATTCTAACTTATACCAGAATTATAATGTAATTATAATATTAAATGTTAATGTAATAGTATATAATATTATTATATTAAAAAAATATTAATATATTATAATAATAATAAAATAATGTTAACCCTTGTGGTTAATGTCTTTTGTGTAACGGATATCAGAAATTTTTCTCCGCGGACAACGCTAAAATTCATAAAAATCAAACACAATAATTTTATATATATTAAAGTAAATTGGATTTTTTTAACCAACGATATGATATTAATTACAAATAATGGTATTACTTTTATATTACGTATATAAAATGGTGTTATAATAATAAGATAATCAATGAAAATATGTATATTATCCTACATATATTTTTGTTATAAAAAAAGATGTGTCATGTGTAATGTATATTTTGGTAATAATTTGTATTTTTTATATTATAACAATATTCAAAGATAATAATTAAAAAATTAATATCTCCTTAATGTAGCTACCCGTTATACACCGGTGTGATCAGGTAATGGTTTATTGGATATATAATAGTTTTGAGTGTACACGTATAAACAATTCTCATATTATTATTACATAACATATAAAAAATATTGTAACAATAAACTGAAATATTATGTAAATTATATCGAAATAAATATTCTGTAAATATATTTGTTCACAATTATTATTTTATACACGGAAGGAGATAAAGAATTAAGAAATACTTTAATATATAATATATATAAATAAATATAAACATGTTAATATATATAACAAATAATAGAAATGTGTGACAGGAGTATTTTTTTGAAATAATACAAATTTCAGTAATTTTCACATAAGTATCATCAATTTTACTGAAATATGCGTAATTTTAGTAATTTTTAATGCATTTCTTGTTTACACTGAAAAAAATAATCTTGAAATTTGTACCAAACTAAATAGTAACAATAGGAAAAGTGAGCAAACATGTAAATAAACATTACACGATATCATAGTATTTACCAATTATTTGGTAATATTTGACATATTTTTAGAATTTTCTGACCGTAATTTATCATTTTATTCACATTTTTGCCTATTTTTTCTACTTTTATTACCTAGTTTGGTAAAATTTGTAAGATTATTTTTTTCAGTGTAAATGTAAACTTAGTAAAATGTTTCTGTTTCAAAACTAATTTAGTTGAATAATACGCAGGTCTTCAAAATATACTATTTCAACATTATTATAGTAAGATACCGTAACTTTCAATGTTTCACTTTGGGTTTGTTTTGTTTTGTTTTTTATTAAAGCAGTTGAAATTTTAATTATTGATAAATCGTGGGACCAAAAATTATTATAAACAGATATGTTTTATGGTTTCACGGAAAAAAAGTGTGTCTGAAAATGACGAAATTCGACAAAACCGGACAAAAATAGTAGTAATATAAAGACACGCGCAATAAGAAGTTAATGTTTGTAAAACATAAATCGACTGAATTATATTTTATATTATTTATAATTCACAATATTTGCTTGACGAACGATATGTGTCTGTTTTAAACAATCTTTTTTTCCATGTTGTTTTTATCATTTTATTACGCGGAAAAAAAATTCTAGCAATATACTAGTAAAAATATGGTTGAATCAGCAATATTCCAGCATACGGAAATCTATAAAATCCAACGAATCCCAATAAAAATATGTTAAAATGTATTGTGGTTGTGTCCATTTCTCAGTAAAATATATAATAGTATTATAGGATGTTATTGTACTTTATTGGTTTGAAAACTAACATAGCTGAAAGAAAATCGGATTTTTTATAGTAAAATATCAATCAATTTTTCGAAATCTTATCGTATTATGTTTGTAATCGAACGTTATTGGAATTCTCTAATAACAACACACAATTATTTATCGGAAAGTGTAAAAACCATTTTGCATTATAACTTTATATTGGATTTTATTGTAAATTATCAATAAATAGTAATTAGTTTTTATTGATTTGATGAAGTGATTTTAAAATGAAACATTTTATTGTAATTTTCCAATAAAACGTTATACGGGTATTATCGGACTCTGAAATAAAGTACAACGAAAATGTATAAAATACGTTTAACATAAAATCATAATAGAAAAATTAATTTTAGTTATTTTATTGTATTGTTTCAAAATATATATATGGCATATTTTCTAAGTCACAATATAACATTTATAGAACAACATTGCGGGCCTACAGTTTTTTTTAAATGTTTCGTCTCCAAGTAACAATACTTTGTATTAATAAAGGACAGACAATTCACATCAGATATCTGTATCCTTTATTAATAAAATATATTTTATTACGTCTTGAAGACTATAAGTATTAAACAACAATTAAATTTATACAAGTTTATACCAGCATTAATAGCGCATACTTTAAAACTATTAAAATACCGTTTAAAATGAATGTATTTGATGGTGGGATTGGCAGTATCGACATAATACGGCATAAGAAGTTAAGCGAAATTGTAGACGACTATTAATTTGGATCGGTACAAGGAGATAAAAACGTTTTATCAAAAAATACTAAATTTACTACTATTACACGTAGGATGAGGGTTTAAAAATGAAAATAATACTATATTACTGTATAGATTACTATATAATATAGTAATTTTTCGTAGAATATTTGCAATACTGAATTTAAATATAGTAAAATCTTTATTTTCAAAAACTCCATCTTACGAGTAGTAGTAAATATAGTAATTTTTGATAAAATGTGTAACCATTTTCAAAATGAGTTTTAACATATATTTTTACTGGTTATATATTTTTGACTAGTTATTTAGATTTATTGGAAAAAATAACTGGTGGACACAAATCCAATATAATCCAATATAATTTTTTAGTTATCGGAACTTATAGATTTCTGTATGCTGGGATTGTCGGGTCTCAGTATAAGAACAATTAAACTGTATACTCAAATGAGCAGCCAAACAAATCTATGTAAGACTTTCTTTATATTTCTATATATTTCTAAAAATGGCATTTAGTTGAATTAACTATATATAAATAACCGTTTAAAACATTCAAAACAATTGCACATTATCAAATTATATATTATAGAATCACGATAATATTTTTTATAGGTTAATGCTCATATTATTTAATTTAAACGTTAAGTAATTTTTTACAATTAATCCCCTTACTTTAAGACATAAATGTTTCAATTAAGACATTATGATTTCTATTCTAAAATTTCATGGATTTAATATTAAAATAAGAATCTTAATTTAAGGCGCAAGTGTCTTAATTAATAGATTTTTACTTTTATATATTATTAATTACATATACCACATAATCCACTGATATATTTATTATCACGAAAAATATTTTGTTTTTCAGTGCAGCTATATTTGAATTATTAATTTAATACTGTTTAGCTAATGCATTCATATTTTTTTAATAATAATTAATAACTATATCCGTATGGCTGCCAGGTCCAAATTACTTTTTTCCGTGTATATTAATTTGAAAATATATTGTATATTACATTAAAGAGTATATTTTTTTAATATGAATAAGAGTATAAAATATCAATTAGATAGAATTTACTGTTATTTTGGGGCAATACATTGCTAATAAATAGTGTGTATATATCTTGTTTAAGATATTAATGTCCTAAATTAAGATGCTTTTCAATATTTTCTTGCAGTGTATACTTGATTATCTATATTTCAAGGAGGGTTTTCAAAAATCAAATTAATCAATATATTAACTTAATTTACAAATAAAATATTAATTTATTTATTTTTTTGTAAAAGAAATCTTTTAATATGATTAGAGTAATCAGTTATTGATGTATATTGTATTAAATATACAATTTCGGATAATAATTAAACAAAAATATTAATATAAAAAATTACACTTTTTCTTTAAATAGGTTTTTTAAGTAGTTTAATTAAATTATTTATCTGATAATATATGATTGTAATGCGGTTAAAATATGTATTAATGAATTTTGATCCTACATGACATTATAACTAGACGGTTATTAATTACATATAATAATATATATTTTATTATAGAAGGTGAAAAAATTATATAAACCTTTATAGCATAATTGCTATATACACCTATTTTAATCATATATATCACTCCTTAACTTTATTTTCTGTGTTAAAGCCAAAATTGAAATTTTATTAACAAACAATTCACAAATGCATTTAAAATATACCTTAATACCCACACGGACAAAAATATAAATTTTATATATATTTATAAAATGGTTTACATGACTTATTGCCGCTTTTTTTATAAATGAATTTGTAAATTCATTTATTTAAAAATATATTCATAAAATATATTTTTCATGTATTCGGAGAATATATAAAAAAATAAATAACATATTAATATCAATACAAGTATTACTGTATTATAAACATATTTTTATAAGAACGGTTACCCATCCAAGTAACGAACATCGTAAACGTTGCTTATCTCTCCTTCCACTGCATGCCGCTGCTGCCACTCCCACAATACGCTAGAATATCTTCAGATAATATTTTGTCAATATTGTTATAAACGACGTATCTTATAGTTTAGTTACACAAAATATATATTTTATATATTTTAGATTATTTATTAATTATTATATGTAATTATGGAAATTTATATATTATATATTTTTTCAAAAATATATATTTGTCCGTGTGGGTTGTATTAATTTCTTAATTGTTTATATTGAATCTTTTAATTATAAACCTTAAAATTCTGTATATAAGTGTAACCTTAAAAATGTTGTAATTGAAATATTTATTTTATTTTAATTATCACAAACGGACGAATTGTAAGTACTTCAAGTTTGAAATCTCGAAATACATCGTTATATCAACCTGTCAAAAATTCCTAACTGTATAATACTGGAAAATATCCATGTTGAACCAATATTATATTTAAAAGAATAACTTTAAAATAAAGAAATAATTAGGTGTTTATTTTCATATTTATTGTATTATTTTTGAATAATTTTATAATTAACGCCCGTATTTTGGTTTTCGAACCATTTCTACATATTATTTATTTATTTCAATTTATTCACTGTTTTATATATTATTATTTATGTTATTATAATTATTATTATTATTATAATATAAATTATATATCATAGTATGAGGCTTAATTTTTATTGAATATTATAACTTTATACAAAAAATTTATTCTAAATATTATAGTTGTATAACTTAAAAATATTCAAATAATATATGTATAAAGCATTTTGGATAATCTTACCTTTAAATTATGATTATTGTAAATTTTTATCATTCTTTAAATACAAAACACGTTCCTTGAATTAATAGATTTTTTTCGGGTAGTTGTTTGGTTTCACGGCCGTTGAACCCGAATCTTTTAAATAGGTATTTTTCGGCTGATATCGATCAGTCTTGTATTAGACGGTATTTACATATATATAAGAATACATTTTGACTTTAGTTTTAGTATTATAATATTATATTACAGATTTTATTATATTTATAGTCGATCGGAAAGGATCAATTTTTGTAACGCTTTCGAAAAGAAAAGTGGAATTATAAAAAGCAAAAATTTATAGTATAAATTTTGGTTATTACTTTTGAGATATTCATAGTAATTTAATAAATATGTGTTTTTTATATTATTTATATATATGTATAATATAAGCAAAGTGTTAATTTACTTATTGATAAAATTATAAAGTTTTATTGCTATAATAATACAATTATAATAATACAATATTATTTGACACCTGTAATACATATAGGACATAAGGTAGGATTCGAGAACCTAAAATTGAATCAGAATTAATATAGAGGAGAATAAAATTTTGTTCTTAAGTCTTGAGAATTCGAAGCTTAATTGATGTAATTTATTAAATTTATGAAATTTAAACTTAAATTAATATTGAAACAGTTAATTTTATTGTTACGTATGTGGAAATGGATATTTGGTCATCATTAAATAAATATAATAATCATTACTACATAATATTTATTATTGTACATTATTATTACTAAATAACAATTTAATTAAGAATCTTATATTTGATTCAATTACTTCATATTTTATACTAATGTTCTACGCTCAGAAAACTAAATGGTACAATTGAAAGGGTAAACTATTAAGTATATACGTCATTGCCAAATTAATTAAATTCTCAGTAAAAATAATATTAATATGTATGTCATATTTTCATGTCTGTAAATGAGTAATTTTATTGTTCCAAATTGATTATTAGTTTTCAAACGTTCCTATTTATTAAAATGTTCTTTAATACTAATGTTTGTATACATCCAAATAGAACGTTTTAAACGTTTTTAAAAAATAACGCTTATAAGTGTTCTAAAAAGCTTCAAAAACGTTTTCTACGGAACATTTCTTTTTACAGTGTAACAAAGTTAAACCAGAAAACACTTTGTTTTTCAATATATACTTTGATAAACACATATAATTTTAAAATATATTTATATATATATATATTAAACATATGTTTAATGTACAGTTATTGTTAAATATTATAGATATGTTTTGCAATAAGTTCATCTAAAAAGATATTAGGTGAGGATTCACAGAGAGAATTGTTTCGTTGATTCAACTATCATTTTGTTCCTTTATCCAAAATTTAAATAAAAAAACAAAAAAACTTTTATAAAATTTCGATTGAATCAACAAATTGTTTTCTTTGTGCAGAGTTGTACTTAGGTGTGATCCAAGGATCTTTGATATTTCGATAAAATAATATCTTTTATCCGTGTATATAGAATTGAATACGTTCCACGCTAGCCTAGTAATTTGATTAATATATATTAATAATATATGAGTAATATATAAATGATATGTTGAAAATATATGGTTCATATATTAATCAAATTACTAGAGTATAGACATGTCAAATGGAGGACATTTCCGTTCACATATTACGAATCATTTTTAACAATTTTTTATTTTAAACACAAATTGTGTTAAATCAATAAAATGTAATGCAATAAAATAACTAAAATTAAGAAGTTTATTCTTGTATATTCGGAAACATTATATATTCAGAAAAAAACTAATCATTTATATTAATTATTTTATTCGGGTAATACAGCATCATAACAGAATTAAAAAGAAAACAACAATACTTATTAAACAAATTATGTAGAATAATTTGTTAATGTAGTACACGGAAGAAAATTTTTGGTAACCATTACAGGACAAATATAGTAACCACACGAGTTGACGTTATTTTATTGTGACTATCACATTATAATTCTGGTATACGTTAAAATAAAATTATATATAATGATTAAAAAAATGAAAAATGTTTAATATTTTTAAAATTTATTGTTATTTCTTATTGTAAATTATAATAATTATATTTTATTTTATGGTATTACAGTATCAAATATTATATGTCTTAAATATTTATTATAGAATTATATTTGTCCATATATTTGGAATTAATAGTTTTATATATAATGATAGATACTGAAAATCATTATTTAAAATTTTAATCCAAATTTATAAATTAACGTTTTACATTTTATTGTCAAACATTTTACACTGTAATGGTTACAAGAAAATTCTCGTATGCATGAGAATAAAATTTCTTTGATTTGACAGGAATACCTTTGACAAGAGTACGGTTTTGTATCTATTACAAGTGAAATTTTTCTCAATAGTACATCATAAAAACAATAATACAC
>JABFQC010000443.1:0-27567 GCA_022817085.1 Psilanteris sp. ZL-2020
TGGGCGCGGGCAGAGTTGTAAAAGGGACAGGGCCCGGGGTGATTGGGGGGGGGGGGGGGGAAAATAAGTGGGGGGCAAAATTGAAATGACGCCGGGAGAAAGGAGGAAAGGGGCGGCGGCTGAAGTTGTTTAACTTCCAAGCTGCGGCGAAATCCCGCAAAGTCCATGAAAAATACAGGGGGGGCGGCTTTTGAGGGGAAAAAAATTGATCTGCGTTTGGGGTTTTTTTGGTCGCCGCTTTTTTGCTCCGTTTGCCCCCCCCCCCCCTCGGCGCGCCGGGCTTATCAAATTTTCGTCCGCGTAATTGCGATCGGCGGGTTCGCTGCACGCGCGAGACGCGCAATTGTCTGTTTACGCGCCGGCGGTCTATTGATTTATCGGCGGGCCGAGGAGCGCGGCGCGATTCGCGTCGATTTTGCCGGCGAACGATCGGCCGAGTAAACAATAACAACCGGCGCGCCGTCGGCTCGCACAGAAATACCGTTGGCCGACGAGCGAGGATAATATTTTGGTTCGGTCGGTGTTTGTCTTGACCCGACTCGCGCGCTGCGATTGGTGCCCGAGTCGGTTTTCTCGGTAAAACACTTTGAGGTGTTTTGCAAGCTGCGGGGCAACTTCCGGCGTGAAACACGCAGCTCGGTAAACAGAGCCATTGTGAGCGCAACCTTGCCGAAGGTAATCCGGGATGACGCCGCGAGTGGTCGGGGACGGTCCCGTTGATTATTATGCAAATCAAAAATGCGCTCGGCCGTGTTTCCAAATTCCGAACAAATCGGCGCGCCTTGTGTGCCAGGGCTTTTGAGCGACACCTCGCTGAAGCGGCCCACTTAAGCCGGACAATGCCGACACGCCGAAACTGTAAAATAAACGAGCCTCGGCCGCGGCCATCCATCTCCGGTCAATCGATAAATCTTGAGTTTCTCTTCTTTGGGCCGCGTGGAAACGGCTCGAGCGAGGGACCCTTCGATACAATTTCCAGCCCGACAAAGCCGGCGTCGAGAGGGCAAAGGGACCGGCCGTGGAGAAAAGTTGAATAATTGCGCCCAGCCGCGAGGGACGGAAATAACAAGACGCCGTTCCAGATTCGGGACGCCCGATGGAGGCGCGAAATTAAACGACCAATTGCGTGCGTACGAACTTTTCGGCCAAACGCCACGGGCCGCGTGTTTCGGTTGGGCTTGCTTTTCACGCTGTTATTGTTTGGGTGCAGGCGCGAGGTCAAAAGGCCAAAGGTGCTTGGCAACCAGACGAGCTTAAAGCCGCGCGCTCGCGACAAAATCACGCGACCCGGCCGAGCTTAATAATTGGTCTCACGCGGACCATATATTCCGGTTTAAACGGAATAATATATAATGCAATATATATATAATACAACTCTGGCATTTTACTATGGTTGTCAATTTTGACCAAGGCTGGTTCAGATTACTTTTGCTGCTATTTCGGTTGACCGTAGTTCGGCCAATACTGGCACAAATCTGGTTATCATACACTATCATACAAGAGAAATAAATGACGAAAAATTACTTTTTATTTCCTTAATTTGAAATCATAAGAGGAAAAGAATAGTATTTACTGTTCTTAAAAAGAAAAAGTAAGTTTTTTATATTGAAAAGTATTACTTTATCATAATATATTAATTTTCAGAAATAGTAAATATTCTGATTTTTCTCTTATGATTCCAAATGAAGGAAATAAATAGTAATTTTTCGTCATTTATTTCTATCAGTATAATCTGGTAACCAGTGCTGCGCCAGAATTGGGCCATTTGTTTAACTCTGGCATAATCCTGCTGGAAAACGTTCGTCCGCGCGGTTTCGATCGACGAAGCGTTTTGTTGTCGCGACAGTACCTCGCCCTTTAATTACGTTTTTTTCCACCTATTCGGCAACCGATCTATCCGGCGCGCGGCGACTTTTAATAACGCTCGCGTGAAGATAAACTCGGTGGTCTAATGAACCGGGGAATGCGTCCAGCGGTCGGCGTCGCACGAAAACGAGGATAAAGGCCGCGCGCAAAAGGAACGCGCTTTTGTGCGAGATACGATGATGCGTATTATAATGCGGGCATTGTGCGTGGCGTGCGATGGAAACGAACGAAAAAAACGTGACATATAAAAAAAGGGATAATAATAATAACAACAAGCGGGAAAAAATAAAGAAAAAGGGCAAGAAAAAAGAGGTAAACATAATACGCACGAAGAGAAAGGGACGGCAAAGAAGCGAAACAGTCGGTCTCTGTCGCGGCGCGTTTGCCTGCGACGGTGCATTCCGTGAAAGAGCGCAGCGCCGAAGGAAGGACCGGATGCCATCCATCGTGTCCACTGGCGCGCGTTTTGCTCGCTTTTTCGTGCGCGCTCGGCAACGACGGAGACGAGCGCCGAGAAAGAAGAAGGATGCCCAAGGTCCGTGTTTCCGGCCCGGATACGGACCGGTTCTCCGGTTGCAAAAGCGCGCGGGGTGCGGGCCGCGCCGGCCAGGCATATCTGGACCGCAAGTTGCAACTACGTGGGCACCGATGCGCGCGCACTTTTCACCGATTACCTATTCAATTGCGACCCCGCGCCAATCAAAAACTTGTCCGTTCAACAAGTGTTCGGATTCGAAAGCGGATTAACCGCGAAAGACGCGGCGAACAAAAGACGGTCGCGGGCATTTTCGTCGCTTTCGTAGACGCGAGTGCGATAATCGAACGCCGCGGCCGACCTCGTGTCCGCGCCGCGTACACGTGTCGAACGCATCTTATCTCGGCGCGCGTTATGTATCGATAAATGAAATCCCGATAGGAAAGCCGGTGTCATTTCGCACCGGCCACGAAACGGCGACGGTTTTTCGTATTCGCTTCAGCTCGTCAAGTTTCGGACGTTGATACGCGGGCGGTGGTGAATAAGCGGCGTTTTTTTATTGTAACGATCTTGATTGGTTTATTTATTCACAATATCGTCTCGTAGAATATGACCGGCATAGTCATTAGACGTGCTGTTTAAATGCGCTTTAAAGGCTCGTAATCAGGTCTTTTGTTCGTTTCGGAAAATTAATAGGTTTTCTATTGGAATTACTGACGATTATGTGAACGCGAGACACAAGCGATCGATCGGGCGGTTTATAATTAGAAAATGACGACTCGTCTGTCCGTACTTCGTGCCGTAATCGTTATATTAACGTCCAAACAATGACATATATCTTGTATCAATAAATATATATATATACATTTGACAAGTTAAAACGAGTCGAGTAGCATAGACGGTGGAATAAAAATCGTCGTCGGAGAGAATCCAAATTGCGATCAATAAGATAAGTTCGACCACTGGAGAGGTAACTCGAACGCGATACGGAGTACCCCCAAAACAGTTATCCTATTTCTTACTATCGTAATGCGTTACTGATTTCTTCATCGTTGACAAATATTTCAAGCTGATTGCTAAACCAAACACTTGGCGTTCTTTGCATAAGCGAGATCGTGACGGCCGATACAGTCGATTATCTCGTTAATTGAATTAGGCGCGCGAAGATAATTGATTACTGGAATTACGTGTACGAAAACCCTGCGCGTTTAAGGCGATTCGAGCGGTCTGATCCGCGCTCGGCGACGCGAACCGTCGAAACAACGACGTGTTCGGCGATCGCGCGGATCAAAGCCACTCGAATAATTGACAAACTGACGCGCAGAAAACGGTAATTACGCGTCGCGAGTCCGGCTTTTATCAATAAGTGGCGGCGTCGGAGCGCCGCCGATCGCAAAGCCGAAGAGCAAAAACACGAAACAAAAGCGAGGAAAAAGGTCGCGAGCGAGACCGACGAAAGGACGGAGCGAAAGCGAGGCCTTTTATTACGAGCTTTACGATCGATGGCCTGGCTTTAGCAGCCTGAGACTGGCTGAGAAACGCGCGGTCCTCCGCGCCGCGCGCCCCGTTCCTCGCGGCTGCTTCCGCCTTTACCCTCGCTTCCGGGTTCCGGGCACTTCCGGCGAACTCGACGGGAGCTTAACGGAAGTCGAGCGCCGTTCCTTCCTCCGCCGCCTCCTTGCGGCTGTTCGCGCCCCGCCCCGCCCCGCCGCGGTGTTATCTTTGCCGGCGCGCATAAGTAACGTCGACTCCGCGCGTAATAGACATAGCCATGAAAATTTACGATAAGCCAACGCCGAGCGCGATAACATCGCGACGCTACCGCCGCGCTCGAGCCGGTCCTTTCTTCCGTTTACGAGCGCGAGCGAATCTGTACGCGCGCGAGTTCCGTCTGCTTCGCCAGTCGCCGAACTTTAATCCACTCGTAATCCGCGAGTCGATGCCGGGCGGACGAGAACGTCGTCTTGTATTATACAAATTCGCGAGACTCGTAATAGCGTTTTACTGCATCTTGTATATAAATGTATGTCGGTGTGTGCGTGTGTGTAAGCAGGAAAAGTTGCTTGCATAAAAATTGCTTCATAGATATACAGGCGGCGGGGGGAGGGGGGTTTTGGGAATAAACGACAACACGAGCTGAAGGCAAAGGAAGCTTCGTTAGATTGAGTTAGCGCGACAGACATCTTTTTGCTACGTACTCGGTATATTAAACTTTGACCTTAATCATATTTTGCACCGTCACAGTCGGGTGATTTTCGTATGCGAATCGTCGATCGAAACCTAAACTACCCCGCGTGCGGAGAAAAGACCGTACGCCCGTGGGTTTGACAAAAATGTCACGTAACCGTACACGCCAGCAAATTACAGTGCAGGCGTAAATTTACGAGTAGAAAATATGTGCCGAAGATTGTCAGATAATGAATTTTTCGCCGCGCTTGAGTGAACGCAGTGTGACTGAGTCGCGTCTATAGAGACGACTCGCGGCTTCCTTCGGCGCAAAGCAACTCAAAAATGCGGGTAAATTTGACTTTCGATCAATTTATCATTTATATTTATATAGCAGATTCGGGGATCACGATAATCTAGGGCTGCATACGTTTCAAATTAAAACGGTGCTATGCGAGGGAGGGTCAAAGGTCACAGAGTCGACGGACACTCAAGATTTTAATCCGATTTGGCAGAAAAACAAAATTGTTGAAAAATATGTCAAAACGCAGCGTTCGATCATTATTAGAATTTCGGAATTGTTTTTTTAGAGCGCTTTATTTATTAATTCACTTAGCCGTGAAAAGTCCCTGGCGGTTTAATGCCCATTAATTAGTTACATGGTGAGTTAGTTTAATAACAATCATGAAAATGATTTCGCGTCCGATTGAAAGAGGCGAACGATTAATTAGGTATGATCGCGCGGTGAGTAAACAGATGATTTTTATGGTTTTTTTTCGGTTTCAATTTTTAAGCCCTTTTCATATCGACGAAATATTATCAAAACCATTTTTTCAATTTTATATTCATGCAATAAATGTACGTTATGAAGGTTCATTCGGATGTACAGGAACGGAAAATATTTGTAAAAAAATATTACGAAGAGAGGTGATTTTGAAAAAATGATATCTTGCAAATCGCAAATATGGTCATTGTGCGTAATTTTAATTTATACCGAAAGCTATGTTGTTAAACAGATATCGCCTATAGAAAGACACAGCAAATCGAGTTCGCACCATTTAAACCCCAAAACGCAAGCCTTTGAATTTCGCGAACAATTCCTGAACTTTTAACCTAATTTGCGATCGCGCTAAAGCTGATGTTTCCCCGCAATCGTTGCATAAGGCTCGACAGTTTCCTCGTCAATTCAGAAGCTAATAAACACTCGCCGCGTCGTCTTGGAATCGCGCAAAAAGGCCTAAACGTCGAACCAATTTCCGCGACCGCGACTCGTCGCGCGATCGAAATCGGCACAGTTTTCGACGCCGCTTCGAGCATCGTTCCCCGGAGCATTATCGCAATCGAATCTAGGTTAATGACTTTTCGCTAACTGTGAAGCGCGGCGAACTTGCATAACCGAACCGCTCCGAACGATAATTGTTCGAACGCGAGCGGCTCGGCTGCGGTCCGACTTTTTCCTGTCTTACGCAACGCCGAGGAGGATGTATCGCGGATTCTTCCTTATTGACATTCTCAAGACGAAGTTCGATTACCATAAATTACCATGAAATGCTACGAATCGGCTTGGCGACTTGGCCTTGCGCGACGACGCCCGAACGAGCGCGGCGCGGGCAAAAACAACGCTGACGCGCAATCGCGATTTATTCATTCAAACGCGACGCGTAAAAACGCGGCGGCGTCGCGCGCGCCCTCTGCCACGAGGCGGACGCTCGCGCGGAATAACATTAATTAATATGCCATCGAACGCGCCACGTGCTCTGCCGCGGAAAACACGAAATGACGAGGGAGAAAAGCGACAACGCGCGAGCCGTTGCGTAAGCGATCGACGAGCAAATAACGCGCGGCTTATCCGACGCGCGATCGGCTCGCGCGCACACCGGACGCCGATAAATCGGCCGAAAAGTCCATCGATTGTTATTGGAACGTCGGAAATGCGTCGGAGGCGCTCGGTTATGCAATCGTCGGCGACGACGGTAGGTGGCGCGGCGGTCCGCGGGGGAGTCCGCGAGCCGATCGGGGTTCGATCGCGCGTTGACATTGGCGCGAGGCGCAACGATGTCGTCGGCCGAAACGGTTATCTCCGCAAGACGTCGTGACCTTATTTACGGAGCCGACTCCGGCTCGGACTCCGCTTCCGGCCGACCGAGCGTTGCGTAATTCGGTTATCGGCTGATATCCCGCGGAATCGCGCCGATCGCGCCTCGTCTGAGTCGGCGGAATCGCTCTATCGCTCGGGCGATAAAACTCGCTTGTTTATTGAAAGGCCGATCCGCGCGCGGCAATGGCAGCTGATTTGCGATAACGGCGGCGCAAAGCGGTTGTCATTATCGGCGCGGGCGCGCGCGTTTGATTGGTCGCGGCCGCGCCGCGGAGTCATCGCTCGCGAGCGACGATAAATTGGCCTTCGCCGACGACACGTCGTCTGTTTTCGCGCGGCCCCGCGAAATTTGATCCGCGGGTACAAAGATGGAGCCTCGGTTTTTTTACGCGCCGCGAGATAAGACGCGATGTTATCGTCCCCGCCGGAGATAACAGCGTCTTTGTAAAAGCGGAGATTTTTCACGATCGCAAAACATTGTCAAGTCAAACTTTCTCGCGCGGCGGGGCGGAGGGGGCGGCCCGACGTTTTTTCCGCTTCTCGCAGGCGCGATAACGCGGCGCGCCACCCAGATAACTCGCGCCGAATAGTGATCGAAACGAAAATACTCTCTCGTTTCGGTTATCGTTGTTCCGGGGCGCGACATTGCATAAAACTGTTACGGCGAGCCGGCCAGGCGGCGCACTCGTTGCGTCACGCCGGGCGAAAACGCGCGGCTGTTTGTTTTGACGGCGCCGGGCCAGTGTCAGAGTGTCACGTGAGCGCGGGGCCGCGGGCGCGTGCGCGGTCCGGATCGGCGGTGAAAATTGCAAAAGGTACCTCGAGCGGCGCCGGCCAGTCGTATCCAACTGTTGACTCCGTGTGCGTCCGTGTCGCTCTAAATCCACTAGGCAGCCGCGCCGAGTCGTTCGGATCCGCGCACAATTTTATTTTGGTCCGGCAAAAATGCGCCGCGAGCACTGCTCCGTCCGTGGCCGCGTACAAAAATCACTGGCTTAGCACATGCGTGCGGTTGCGTACGGTTTGCGCGCGCGCGAGCACACGCGTGTGTCGGTCAGAGGCGCGCGTCATTACTGGCGCGAAGAAAGACAACTCGAAGCTCGCGTCACGACCGGCTGGGCCGAGTCTCGGCGCTCGTGTCTGGCGTATTCGCGGGCCGAACAGTAGCGCCACGCGCACACGAGCAGCTGCGAGCGACCGACTGAGCGAGACTGAGCGAGCGCGCGCGGCCGAGCCGAGAGCCGCGAGAAGGAAGTGTCGAATGGAAGGTTGCCTTGCCACCTCCACGCCGGCTTTGTCGCTCGACGCGGCCGAGTCGTGACGTAGCCAGCGCAGGGCCGCCGGGACCGCCGTTACGCGCGCCGACCGCTCGGGGGACGGGCTTTGTTTTTGTTTGGCTCGCGCGCACTTTTCCGACACAAACAAACCCGCTCGGAGCGCGCGGTTTCGCGCCCGACCGCTGCCCGGTTCGCCTTTTAAACCCGACCCGCGCGCGCGCTTTAAAGCCCCGGGTGCCGAGTCGAAGAAACTCCGCGCGATTTGTGTATTTATGTTAATGTTGTCCGTTCCTTTCTCGCTATCAAAATGTTCATCACATTTTTTGTACGGCGTTGTATTATTGTTATCGATGTGGCGCGCTGGTCTGCACCTCGCGACTTCCGAGACGCGCGTATCTTAAGCTCGCGAGTTCCGTTTAGTACGAATGACGAACGCAACGTTTTTAGTCGTTTTATTAACAAAGCTTATCGCGCTTTTTTCGCAATTACTAAATGCCTTTTAATGAAAAATTTGATGCGATGATTGCTTTCTCGTTTCCAAAAATTAATCGTCTGAAAGTGAAATCTCAAAATAATCTAAAAGTAAATTGTTATTATTTTTTTTTCAACAACATGAATCTAGGAAATGAGATAAGAATTATTTTTGTATATATAATATTTTCTGTAATACATATAAACAATACATATATATATATATATAAAGTGTAGCGAACTTGAAAATATACAAACACAAAAGACGTATATAACAATTTAATATTAATTCCGAAGTACATTAAAATATATATGTAATCGTGACATAACAACTGTGGTCTGGCGTTAAAAGAAATTAAAAAACCACCGAAGAACGAATTAATTAGCAACTTCTATCGTCCACGTTCACGTATTTATTCGGATGAATGATATGTCTATGTATAACGCGCCAAATTTTCATATTTACAGTCGAATAAGCAATTACGGTTTATCAAAATGCATCAATTGGCATTTTGTAACGATAAAGATGGATTATCACACTCGGTAGGTAGTTCAATAGATCGTAAAAAAGAACCCAGCTCGAACCGAAGAACTGCGAATGTTGTTATTCTCGTGAATAATCCTAACTATGCATTAAACAATTCGCTTCATTCGGAAACGCGTTTTTTCTGCAAAAACAAAATGCAGTTAGACCGAGCGATAATAAAATTACCAGCCCGAGTGCGGCGTTTCATATTTTTTTCGTAACGGCGCGACGTTTCCGGATTCGCTCCGAAATACTTTCGCAATTTTGATCGCGCAAAGTATAACATTTTTAACTCCATTAAAGTTCATTCCAGCGACGTTTACTTTTAATCGTAGCTACTTCTCCCCGAGCCGTTTAAAGTCCTCGTAATATCTATTAAATATTTATCGATCGAAGCCGTCTCGTAAGTTCGAGCGCGAGAAATGGAAATGCAAAGTTTGACGGCGTTCTGACAATTAAATCGAAACCAGAACGAAATGAGATCGCGTTTGTTCCTTTCGCGACGATTGCCTAGAATATATCAAAGAACAGTGAATGAAAGTAATTTGTTATCAAAATAATGTCGATTTCTTATCGCGCGTTGATTAAAGCGGCGCGAAGATTAAACCGAGGCAAAATCCTTTTTTTTTATTCTCGGTGCGTGCGAACGCCGCCGCGATGATTTTGCAGGATATTAAATAACGCTCGGTTCTATTCGCGTTATAAAACCGCGCGAATTACATCAGATTTAATCGATATAATTTGCGCCGAGCCGTTGTGAAAACGTCCCAAACTCGGTTCGATCGCAGTCAAGTCGAACTCGATTCGATCAATAAATGAATCGGATTTACTACTGTATCGAACGATCGGCGTTTTATTCTATGTAATTGCTGCATATATTATTTGATCACTCGATGAGCAGCTTCGCGCAACGCTTGATCCATTTGAACCTGATATTCGTTCGCGCGTTTTCAATAAATGTATATCGCGATATTGCGCGGCGCTTGACTTTTAGAAACGAACAATTTTTTGTTCCGACATCAGTGTCGCGCGGACCGCATTGTTCCACGTAGATATCACGTTCAAATGTCGGATTTTTATAATTAAATTGGATTTATTATAAAAATCTTATTCTTTTTTTTTGTTACTAAAATTATATTGTGCTATTCAATTACGTAAATTATATAAATTGCAAAAATTTATTTCAAAGTAAAAGATCTTACCGTAAGTGTATGGTGATTTTTGTTCAGTTCCAAATTTGGTTGCAAATTTTCTTTAGCCGCGTTTATTTCCAATCGGCACGCACGAAAGTTCACGTTTCGCGACGAACCGTAACATTTGTTATAACTTGGAAGTTAAACGAATCACTCGACGATGAATGTTTAATTATGACGACAAACGAATGCAATGAAGTTTATTGGCGATACACAAAAATGCGTCTGATAATGTATTCATAATAATACACAATATCTGACAAAAGTTGTGTCTACGTAATATCTTTTTCATCAAATTTAATCGCTTAGATATTGTTTTTGATTACTTTTTTTATAACCGCTGAAATTGGTCGTCGGTGATATCAAAATTTCAGGCCGCCGAACAACCGAGCTGGATTATTTACAAACATTATATAGTGTTGGAGTTTTTGCATGTACTTCAAGCATCTTTTATTTGCCAATTTTGCTTCGAGTCGACGCGCCGAAAGGACCTAAAATTGTAATCAAATTCAAATTATCTCGCGCGTTTAAAAAAAAGCGGCGTTCGAAATTCATTCGAAGCAAATTGTTCGCGGCAACGAAATAAACACGAAAATTTAAACGCTTTTGATTATGATTTTTTCGTAAACGTCGAGCCGCGGCGATTTAATATTTGATAACGTTGAAAATACGAATAAAGTTTCGGTAATCCGAAACTTGGACATTTCCGCAATAGTCAACAGTATATTGATTAAATACAATTTGTCAACGTAAATTTTGTAAACTTTAATATCTTTCAACGTTCGGAAATTCTAAATCGCGCTCTATCTGGCCAATTGCTAAATTATTATTATCATTATAACGATGTAAATGCTCGGTTTCTGGACTTACGTAAATACCAAATAAAAAGTTTTATATTTCTCGTTGCGCGAAAAATACTTTGAAACTTTTAAAACCGTACTTCTATTAGTTAATTAATGATAAAAGCGCTCTCACGCAAAACTGTTTTACACCGCTGTAACTCCGTTATCACGTTACCAGCGGCTTTAATATTTTATCCACATACTCTCGACATCATAAACAATTGATTTATGCAAAATCGATTTTTTACCGTATCCGTATAATCCCCATTAACAGACGCATCCGGTGATCGAGACTGAATTCTGTGATGTCCAAATTTATGAATTGTCCAAACTTTATTTACTTGGTTTATCGTTCACCTCTCAACAAATGTCAACAATTTCGAATGTTACGCTGTAAAATATCTTAATGATGTCTACGCTGGTTCGAACGATATTCGCGTTTTGCCGAAGAATTGCGTAAAAGTGTTATTCGAAGTGAGAGAGCAGTCGTACGCACGTGTGTACCGTTGATAGTCAAAGGGTCGAACAACGAAAATAGGAAAACGCTTGTCGAGCTGTATAACTATAATTCAGCGTTCGTTATCGGATGGTAATTTGACAATTATTGATAGGTAAGGGGTTAATAATTTACGAATCAGCCGGATGGGATTAGCGCGCCTTAATTACGGTGTTAGAAATATCATGACGTTTAATGCACTTTTAATGCACGCCGGTAGTTTGAATTTAGTGTTTTGCGTGCATAAAATTGGTTATTATTATGTACTTGAATATTAAATTGCATGTACGCGTATACATGCGCATCGATTATTATGGCGGCTGTGTAAAATCGTGCGCCTTGGTTGACGGTGGTCGCGAAAAGTGTATTCATGCTCGATTGGGTTTAAAGTAATTAAAAGTTGACAAGCGGGCGCAAAGGTCGGCAGAAGTTTGAATCTCAATCAACGTTTTTTCGGGTTGCTCAATAACTGATGAAAATTCTTGTCGCGATAACAACGTTTGTTGCAAATAAAGTCGTTTGTAAACACGCGCCATCCAGATTATATATGCATGTTCTGTTTGTAAACGAGTTAAAATTCTTGATTTCATTTTGTTTCAGTTATTGAATTGACTGTACCAACTTATACTATTCGTCTATACTTTTCATATTGCACACGAACCAAGAAGAAATCCAACGGCAAAAATTGTAGCTGATTAGAATCCAAGATTTGAATAGGCTGAAATATTTCGTCGTGGATACCAATGAAATCGTGGACATTTAAAGGCGAATCGGAGTTTCGGAACAGAAGGAGCGATTCTTCGGTGACACGACGTATCGACGGCCGGAGATTGGTTCGATCCGAGCGAATCACGAAGGGGCTTTAGCGCCGCGCCGATGGAAATAGTCGAAGCCGTCGCGCCGGACGCGACTGGCCGATGATCGCACGAGCAATCGCAATGCCAGACGACACTCCGCCGAGAGAACGGAGTCTTCCCTTTGCTTCTTTGCGGCGTTGCGATCGCAGTCAAATGTCGCGAAAATTCGCGAACGTCTCGGCTTTGATTTGGTCCTGACGTAACGACCGCCTCCGCGGGCTTGCCATATGTATATATGTATATATATATATGTTCTGAACGGCGCCGTAATATTCGCCACATTTAAGCGCCGGCAGTTACACAATATGTATATTATTACATCACAGATGTTATCTACTCCGGATCGCGGATGACCTATCAGGCCTCTTACCAACGAAACCGAGTCGCACTTTTACTCGGGGCGAAAAAAGTGAAACTCTCGGCTCGCCTTTTCTTCCGATTTCAATTATCCCGGCGCGCTGGTTTCGCGGCTCTGGATAACTCCGGGCCATCCAGATTCGCGGATTAACGATCGCTCGTACTCACTCGTATTTGCTTACGGCCGCGATAACTTCGCACTTGTTGGCGCGGATTACGCGCGAGCTCCGTCTGACGCGTGCTTTTCTGCGCGCAAAAATGCTCGAGCTCGCGAAAGGTATTTGTTTCCTGGGTGTATTGAAAACCAATTCTTCAATCATTAAGATCTCTCTTTCCTCGAAGAATCGTTACAAGCGTGCATTTTAATTCCAAAGCATGACATGTGTTAACGTCATGCGGAATATATATGTCAGTTATAAATTACGTATCTTGTATAAGTCTATTATATGTACGTCATAAGTGCATCGACATACATACACGTGAAATGGCAAGATTGGTATACGTCTTGTGGAACACAGAGTAATTTGCAATATTTTCTTTTCCAAGGGGGAAGTAGAAATTGTGACACCGACGTGTTATTAATTAAGTCACGACCATTTTTGTGTTTAATCATTTTTATTGTTAGTCACTATAGACGGGGATACTATATACGGACAATATATGTATATATTTATTATGTCATATATATATATATATAGTATATATAATATATTTATGTAGAATGCAATATTTGTTCCTGTTCTTATTATTATCCTTCGTTTGAATGATTTAATTTAGAGGAAAAACCATATACATTGAGAAAACAAATATTTAACAATTTACTATATATTATATCAAAAGTAGACGATACGTGAAAACACAAAAAAAATTCTACATTATACATTAACATTTTCTACATAAACTTGTATATATTAATATGTGCATTGCCAATTTTACTACATTATATAGTAATTTTTCTTGTATTTTCACGTATCTTCCAGTTTTGATATATTATGTAGTAAATTGTTAAACATTTTTTTTCTCATTATATATGTATAATATAATAAAAAAGTTCAAAACTTGTTTGAACATTTAGATATTTCTAATTCATTTAGATATGTTCGAAATTATACTGTTCAAAAGTTTAAATTCTACGTTATTGGTTTCCGGTACCAAATCCATTTCTCTTTGAAGTCATCGTCTTAAACGATAAAATCTATGATGGTTCAAATATTTTTTTTCCAAAAAAATTGTAGAATAAACCGTTTAGAATCATAGTGTTATTTTAATGACCATAAAGGGTTCAAGAATGTCGATCATAAACATATTATATTAGTTAAAATAGAATAAGTTGTTTTGATCATTGGACTGAATATTAAACTATAAATACATCCATTTTGGTTATAGGGATCTTCGCTTTTGAAGTAGTAAGACCTTTAAATTTAGCAAAATATATAGTATATTATTCGATAAATCTAAATTTAAACGCTAAAATGCTAGAAATGGCGGCTGCAGCATTTAATATGAATAAATTGAATCTAATTAGCAATATGTCAAAAAATGACCATATATAAAAAAAGTCGTAAATAATATCGTAGGATAACTTTATCTTGTATTAATATTTGATTCGTGAAACGATTTCGAACACTTTTCTATAAATATATATATTCATATTTTATTACTCAGAGTCTATTGCATATATCAGAATTAATTTATAATACGGTATACATATAAATAAAGTATTATAATCTAATAAGAATATACATTATAAATATATATAATTTTAAGTGATTTTATAATAGCGCGTGTTATTTGAACGCAATCATTCGATAATAAGCATTGGAAATTTGTTTGCTTACTGTATATATTATATATACTGCCATTTATGCATTATGTATAAATATATACCGTATATTCCAAAAATGTGGTAAATTCCGCTCTTTACCGCTGTATTATGTAGATTTCTGATCAGGAAAATAACTGCTGTTTATTTACTAAATATAAATTACAAATAGCTGCAATTTCAGTGGTTAAAGAATTTTCCATCGTAGATTTGGGAAACATACGGGATATATTAAAGAAATAAATAAATTTCGTAAATAAATTATTACAGAAGTGAGACACTCGGGCTTTCAGTCAAGCCATTTATTTTCATCGTCAGCTGATGCTTGTCAAATTTCAGCAAAATTACAGGAAATTCCTAGTTTAAATTTGAAACAAGTATTTAACTCTCCGTGGAGTTGCATCATTCTTCAAATATATTATGGGTATAACGATTAATGTGTATCTTTTTTAAATCACAGTTATTAAATCATTTAAGTACACTGTAAAAATCGGCGTTATAAAAATGTCTTATTTCAAAAGAATATCATGGGAAAGACATTGAAAGTGTCTTATTATTAGACATTATTTCTGTAATTAATCTTAAAATGTCTCAATTTCAGACATTTGTTTTATTAGTGTATATATTAAATATTTACCACGCGTTATTAACAGCAAAGTTAATGCAATACTAGGGGACATGATAATAAAATAATATTAAAAATTAAAAAAAAAAAATTTCAAACAATTTCAAATTTTTGATTGGTTGGTTTAAAAGCAAGGTAATCTCGGGCGTCTCGCAATATTTGATGTAACCTCTACTATATATATGTTCAATACGAAGAATGCCATTCAGCCAAGTAAACTTAATTTATCATTACATCACGCTTATGAGAACATTTTTGTTCTATTTATTCTACACCTTACGTATGTATTGAAGAGTAATTGTAACCTCTTTTATAAGTACTAAGCAAACGATTTACTTATTTCGTTTCTAGGTGAGAATCAATTTTATTCGCGAGAAAAGACTGGCCGATTAAAAACACGTCTTTTCCATTTTCATGCGCGAAACAACATCTTCGTTGGTTTTCAAGTACTCGAATGCACGTTTATTATATCTTTTACGTGACTTTATCTTCACTTCCTATCCAATTCTATTCCGAATGATAAAATAAAGATAACTGTAAGAGCCCCGGTAAGTTAAGACTGAGGTAAAGAGGAATTTCCACTTACGTCTATTTATGTACAACTGCGTGAAAAACGTCCCTTAAGATAAGTCCGGCTGAATGGTATAGTTGATTCGAACGGGACGAAGCCCGGGTGACGATAAATAACGCACGAAATAATTGAAGAGCACGGTGTGTGACAATGGCTCGAATTACAAAGTCAAACTTGGGTTTTGAATATTGGTGTCAGTTCAGATTACAAGCAGAAATTGTTCGCCCGAAATGTGCTATTTATTGTGTTACAAATGAAAAGTCAAACTCCGTCATTGAAACCTTATCTAGGCATTAAATGTTTTTTTAACGCCCGTCGAGGAAAAACACGAAAGTGAATTATTTATCTTCAACCGGCATTTGTGTACACCGTAAATAATATTCCTTTCTTTTCCCCCAATAGTGCAACTGTTTTCATATCAAATATACGCTCGTTCGAGGAGACTTTTTTTGGGAAAAAATTATTGACCGAAACGTGGTCCTATCTTGTTACACGACTTATCTAATTAATAAACATACATGTATTACAGGCGCTGTTATTGCATTTACATTCGAAGATTAACGATTTAAATCTATATTAAACATATAGCATAAATCATGTCACAGATTAAAATTCAATTCCATTGGTTCGTGCGAGGTTCTTACATTGAATTTAAGTAAACAACCGTAACTTAAATAGGTCGTTATTTCTAGCTTCTGAAAATACTATTATCATATATACCTCTGGTAATTAAATATTGAAACTACTACTAAAGATAAAAAGGAAGAATTCATTAAATAGTTGTTTTATTAGACAGAAAGATAATATTTACAGTATTCTGTAAAGCGAGTTATATGATATACATTTGTAGCGTATTAGAAAGCCATTTTCGTTACAAAATGCTGTATGGATTAATGGTCATCAAATCGCGCTCAACTTTAGGACCAGATTTCTGCTTTAATGGCGTTGACCGTTTACTGTAATTACAATCATTTTCACGTACTTTTATTCCGCTTCGATTAATACATTCTCAGCATATTATTCGCGTGAATTACAAGCGTTAATGGGATTCGACTACTCAGCTTTTAATGTATATATTTCGATGAGATTAACGTTATTTGTAATTATATAATCGATTACACGTTCCGAATGCTTTATATGAGTAATTATATACGAATTTATGGTACATAATATATTCTAATACAATTCAGTTGTTAAACGTATTTACACGGTCGAGAATTTGTCTTGAAACGTGAAACAAGAAAAACACACACGAACGTATACGTCGACGTGTATTGACAAAGTACAATTTGATGTTGACAAAAAGTAGGTAAATTATTTGAACATTTCGACCTACTGGCACACTAACCAGAAACTATATTTTGGCTTATTTGCTTCGATCCTTTCAATGATTCTATTACTTAAATCAGCGCGGTTTCGAAAACTAAAAAATACCCCGTTCTGCTTTTTACCGACAGATTTCAACTGATTGAATTGTTTCGAAAAAGGTTTGCATTTTCGAAACACGTTCGCCGGTGCGCAGCATTTCGCTTCAAGCAGCAAAAAATATGTATTGCGATCAAGAATGTGGGGAAAATATTTTGGTAGTGCTTGTAAACGGTTATATAACTAAGATCGATATTCGTTTAATCCGACAAGAATGTGGCAATTTAATAGACACCCGCAAATACTATGCAATCAATTTTTTGTTACGAATAAATTTACGCGTGTGTGCGTGCGCGCGCGTTGGTATATAACGCACTGTATGAACAAACGTTCCCCGAGTATAACATTCATTTACCGTACAATAATAAAAGCGCACAAAAGACATTTGATATTTCGCGTTAATTTGCCACGATTATTAAAGGCCGTTTCCTTTGGTCGACGTTTTTCTCGGAACACTGAAAACTATCTGTTTTCCGAAGGAAGCGTTAACTCGAGGCATCGCATGGTTTGCATTAATCTCGCGATTGTAAGTAAAAGTGGCGTAAACGCGATATGTGCGTACCCGTATAATTAACATTAACAGATGGAGCCGCGGCCGACTGAAGGTCAAGTTGATTAATGCCCGCGAACAAGGGCCGCTAAAGAGCGGAGGCTGCGCGACCGACGATATCATCGTCGAGGAAGTTTTGCGTTTCACTCCGTAAACAAACTGCGGCTTCATTTCGGCGCTTTCTCGGGTAAAAATAATGCTCGCTCGACGGCACAATCGGACGCGACACTGATAACCGCGAGAGGTTATCACGCTAATTCCGGTACGGTTGATGATGCGCGCAACTCGAGTCGCATGTTTCTTTCCTCGTAGCCATTTATTATGCGGAAAATAGACGATAACAATGGCTTATTTACGTTCGTTATCGCTTCGACAAATAATTTGCAATCGAGCGTCAGTGGATCTGCGGTTTCTTCATTCGATTACGGATGATTAGCTTCTATTTTGACGCGCGGATAGTTTGAAAAATCGAACGATTGCCGGGCGAGGTCAATTACGATTGCGCTTGTGGGTTATATATATATATATATATATGAATAGTTAAGTTTTTGGAGTCTAACACCGTTTCGGTTAGTTTTCGGTTAATTTTCTTATTAGCGGCGCGTCAAAGTGGGACGAAAAAAAACAAAGGATATATATATATGTATGAAGTACACTCAAGTATACGCGGAATCTACGCTAGTCTAAATGACTAAGATTGCAAATTGATAAAAGGAAATTGATTTTATTTGTGCGCTTTATGCAACCTCGATTGGATGTGAGATAATTTAAAGGCGGATCGAATCGGTGAGCGTTCGAACACTGCATTTCAGTAAATTATTATTAAATTCCGAGCTTTTGTAAGAACGTCCGTATCGCGGATAAACCACCCAAGTGGAAAGCGTCGACGTCGAGTTCGCTCGAAAAAAAGGTGCCATCAAGTATTCCGATTAGTTGTTTATCAATGTTGTCATCGAAACATAAACATTTTCTGAATATTCATCGGTCGTAGACTGATCCTTTAAATAATATAAATGCAACAAATTGTACATTAGATTTATCGGGAGATATACGCCGTTATCTGAAACAGAGATAGTCGGAGGCGAAGTTTACAGATGCTCGGATGAAAAAGTTGTGTTTGGAAACATTTGGAATATTGATAAAGCGAGCGCCATTGTTCACGCAACTGTCACCAGTTGTCTGTCGAGTCTTGGGCAATCTCGGGATGTGATTGAGTAAACAAGCTCGGATTCTTCCTTTTTATCTGCCGTCTGAAATGCAAAAAAAGTCTATAACCCCGCGATATATACGTCGCTTACAATGTTCGTGAGCCACCTTATATACATATATATATATATATATATATCGTCCCCGATAACCCCGCGTCTTCGAAAAGACGGATCTTTAGGCCAATAATACACATTTGCCACAATACGTCGACTGCGTTATCTGCCGCGCGCTGTTCCTCAGGAATTCGACGAGTAAAAAGTCAACAAGTATCACGCTTTTTATACGCAAAACTTTCTATCTGAGTTTCAGCGGACTATCAATACCGAGCGGCCTCGTCCGCGGTTGTTTTGCGCGCGATTTTCGCGAGCATTTCGGCCGAAACACGAACGTCGGTGGCCCGGAACGTAAGAAAAGCCGGCGTCGTTTGGCTTTTTCTGCCCAGACGCTAATCAGCCCGCTTAATCCGAGCGAGCGCCGTGTCCGCCGGCTGATCTCGTCGTTTGTCTGGGATCACGGACCGACGACCGACGACAACGAACCTTTTCATCCGAGCAGGAGACGCGTCAGAAAACGCGCCGATTTCTAAACCGGCGCGACGATTTTCCCGACGTTTTATTGGTCAATCATAAAGCGGATTTCTCGTGTCGTTCGGCGAAAAAAGATTGCGTCCAATTCGGCGGATTTGGATAAACCGCCGTTCACGGGCCATGAGACGCGCCGGCGAGATAAATTTCGCGCACAAAAGAACGAATCCTTTGACCTAAAAAAATCAATTATGCAAATTGGTCGACTAAAAGGGCATCTGACTTGATTTAACAAGGCGAGCGAGGGGTTAGAGAGAGAGAGAGAGAGAGAGAGGGGGGGGGGAGAAAAAAACCGGCGAAAAAAAAGGCACTTGAGGAAATAATTTCTAAAAGCGGACCACTCCCACTTGCGCGATCGTGTCGCTGACTTTGCATGAACAAACAGCTTTATTAAAACAAAAAGTCCGCGGCATAATGAACAGCCGGGCCGATCAAAATACCGAGCGGCAAAAAATATCATCGGTTCCTTGTCGAAGGTCCTCGTTTTTTGCGCTCGCTTCCTTCTGCGAAACCAACGTATTCTTGATAATGTCATGAAATTGTTGTTCGCTGAAACGCGAATTCGAGGCGCGGCTAAAAATAAAGCGGGATAAAAAAATCGCGGCAAATAGCGCGCGGGGACGACGCAGCGCCGCGATCACCAAAAAGTCGAGACAAGGCAGCTCTCATATAAGCCGAGTAGGGTACATAACAGGTAAAACAGGTTTGTGGGCGTCTCGGCTACCTGTCCCGCTTCTTCTCCCTGCTTCCTTTATGGATGAAGAGGTGGAGGCTGGATGGCTGGTTCCTCGTTGAACCCTCGCGTCTCGATTGCCACGGTAGGAAGTTGGCTAAAAAAAGAGAGGAAGAAAAAAGGTTCCACAATCCGTTGCCGTTAAAACACGGCCAACAAAAAACACACCCGCCATTTTACCGTCCTCGACGTCACGTGAAAAATCGGCCGCTTTTTTCAGCCTTTGTCCCGCGACGCCCGATTTGCGTGCAATTAACTCGGTTAGATTAATAAATCGCGTGTTTATTGCGATTCGCTGGCTCTCCGTCGACACTCGATATATTTCACCGTTCGTTTTGTTATAATTGCGCAGCGATCCGGATCCGCGTCCGATGGTTCAGCCTCGAACGGTCCAATTCGTTATTTTCGACGGCGAATTTGTTTCGCGATGTTATGGGCTTCGCGCGTATATATATGGCCTATATATACTTTCTATATATATTACGACAATCCGGACGGTCGAATTGAACGTCTGAATATTTAAATGTCCGTCCGCGAATAGCCGGTCCCGAGCGGTTTTTGAGATGGTTCGAATGATTATAAACATAGTCGTTCCGACTATTTAAGTTTCTCCCATTGTGAGACAATTGTTTTTTAAACCGAATTACGAAATATGGATAGACGACGGCCGCGACGTTCGAGTTACATACATATATATATATATGCGTCTACAAACAATCTGAATTCATATTTTTAACATCGCCATTGATTATCTGGCACAAATGTTAAAATCGTGGTCATGATTTGCGGGAAAAATTATTGAATCCGAATCGTACTATTAATATGTATATATTATAATGTAACAAAGATAACGGACAATTGTGTCGTGTATCAATCATTTCGATGTTTGCATAAGTTATATTGAAACAAGTTGTGCCGTACAGTGACAGACAACGTAAAAATATCTGTTCCGTATTAAGAAATGTAAAAGAATACATTGTGAGTCTTCGGAACAATCATTTATTATTTCTGCTTTTACATATATAATATTACATATATAACGTATAAACACCTTCGTATACAAAATAAAACTTACGATACACATGTACACATGCATACACATTGGCGCAAAACGTGTTTGCGATTTTGATTATGCAACTCTCGTTAATTAACCGTTGTATATATTTTAGGCAATTATTCAGGAGTGAACAAAAATAGTAATAACTCCTCCGACGCATTGTTTGTTTAAACGACGGCCACCAGTTTCGTAATTACAATATATTATATATATAGTCACGTGATTGAACTTTTTTGCCGCGAAATATGCCGAATAGAAAAAAGGCCAGTCAAATTTGAAAACATCCATTACGAAAGTGGAATGTTTCGAATTCCTGCGACGTAGCCAGAAGAAATGCAAGTATTGTAGTTATCAGACATCTCCACGAGAGCGTATTGTGGTCGGTTTTGGTTTGGGAGAAAAAAATGTTTCTGGGCGTCGCGCGGGTCTAGGCTTGCATCACGGCTACCTGCCGCATGATTAATGTCCTGTTTATCCGGGACATATTATGTGTCCCGTGAATATCTTCGCTTTGTGCGTTCTTCCTCTCTTTCCTCATTTCGTCCATCTGTCCGTAAACCTTTGCCAAGTTCGCGTATCAAATACTGAGTATGCGTGGTCTCGTGTGTGCGTCGGCGATCGTGTATATATATATATATATATAAAAGCACTTTTATCCTGGGCTTTGTACGCAATTCTAAAGTAGTGCGACTAATACTTTGAGTACAGTTTTTGTCACCAATTGATTGTGTCCCTGTTGACTTAAATGGTTGGTTTTTAAACATATTGACTTTTCGAAGAAATTTGAGCTGTTAGGGTGTGAGGACAAGTCTGGTTTTGTCGTTGAACAGCGCGTTCGATTTGGAGAGTCTGAGGTGCGTGTTGAATGATGTCTTCCCATCTTCCGACGATGCTTTTCACGCCTGAATTGCGTCTTCGATGTAATTTCGGTTTGAATTGTACGACGTCATTGTTTGCTAACGATACGTGGTTTATAAACCTCGGACGAAAGTGGTTATACGTTTCGAGTAATAAAGTAGAACAGTTCGATAACAATTTCAATTAGAATCCGAATTCAACGCTTAATGGCTTATATCATTTTGAATGTACGTATATAGGAACCAAGATGGGATTACATTGTTTTGTGTAGTCGTCAATTTCTGTGCGTATTTTTCTGATGTAAATTTCAACGAAATCAAAAATGGTGTATTTTCAATGAAGTGATTTAGATAAATAAGACTAGGGATTTAGCAAACCATTGAATTGCAATCATCGTAAACATAGTATTTTCTTAGCAATGATTTCTCTTCATACACACGAAAAAAAAAAATTAGCATATACTAGTATTAGAAATATAGTTGAATTTACAATATTGCCGGGTCAGTATAAGAACAACTAAACCGTATATTCAGAGTAGCTAAACAAATCTATCTAAGGCTTTCATATAATTCAGAAATGGCATTTGGTTGAATTAACTATATAAATAACCATTTCAAACATACCTGACAATTGCACATTATCAAATACAGTTATTAGAATCACAATACGCTTTATGGGTTAATTAACATATTATTTAATTGAAAAGTTATTAAATAATTCTTTACAATTAATTTTATTCTAAAATTAAATAAGAATATAAATTTAAGATATTAGGGTCTTAAATAAAGACTAGGAATGATCTCATTTAAGACGCAAGTATCTTAATTAATAGATTTTTTTAAAGGTATTATTAATTACAATATCACTTAGATATAATCCACTGATACATGCATTTATTATTTCGGATAATATTTTGGTTTTCAGTGCGGTTATACATGCAGCCATAATTTATGTTTCTTTTCAATGGTAATTAATAAACTTTTCGTATGGCTGCCATATCAACAATGTTTTTTCTGTATACAATTAATTAAACAACATTGATTAAATATACATTTAAGATTTAAAATCCTAGAAGCTATATACATGAAGAATAATTAGACTAAAATAAATCGGCATAATTGCAGTCTCTTCAATACTCAGGCGCTATACCAATATTGTTCTGGAAATTTTACGAAGCGTAATTTTAATAATAACAGAAAAAAGTAGTGTGGATCTATCGACGGTCAATATAAGTCAAAATCTGTCAATAACGTTGTCAATCTTTAACTTTAAATTGACTTATTCAACAACTTTATTGTCAACGTATGACAACCAGATCGCTTGTTCGAATATTAATACTTTTGGTGACTAAGTTAGTCAAAGATTGGCTAAACGTGACAAACTTTTTTTCCGTGAAACAACAAATAGTTTTATCCGAATTTAACTTATTGTTTCCGAGTCGCGATATCAATTAGTTGACAACGAACTTAATTTTTTTACGCTTTTACAGTGATAAAGCTCCGACGGTTTCAACACCCGGACGGAAGTCATACGTGAACGCTGAAGAAACGGCGAACGAAAGAAAGACGTTAAAGTCGTCGCAGGCTTGACCGGTCCATTTGCTTTGGCATCCTAGCGTTGACGAGGGATCAATTGTTCCGATGGTTTCAGCAATACGCATCAGTCGAAAAAGCAATCGGGCACTGCGCAACGTCGAATTTCTCAGCGATGGCGGAGCGGCGCAAAACGAAGGAAGGAAATTGCGTTGTCCAATTAGAAATCGCGGGAGACCGCAGCGGGAACGAAACGCACCGCGGAACGAACAGGACTGCCGTGTGGCTCGTGTAAAACCGCCGGGTGATTACGACATCGTGGCATTCTCAAAAAAGTGACAAATTGTTAGGGTACACAATTACGGGTCAGCATGCGTTGCGGTCAAGGAATAATGTCGCAATAATTTCTATCCGTGCATTATCAGCTTCTCGTTTATATTTGAATTAAATTGCTTTCGTTAATATACCGTTGTTTTGGCAATAATGCATCGGCTTTGCATTAAAATAGAATTTGACCGTTTCCATTTGCTCGGATGACGTCCACAAAATACCGTTTCGATTTGAGTTTGGCCGACGCTGATGATGGTCCGATCCGTCGTTATCACTTAAATCATTGCGAATGACGAAAGTTATTTTTAAACATTTAATTGTAAAATCGATTCTGATGGATTGATCGAAACAAAAATGTTGTCATTTATACTTTAGTGGACAATTGTGTTACCGTTACGGTGTGTCGGGACACAATAAATGGCAAAATAATTGCTCGTCGTGTGTTTCGAGTTAAATTATTTGGGCCGTATAACTACAAATCTGCAAATTTGATTTTGTTATATATTGAGGTTTATTATAGATTGGACATTATTAATAGGAAAGATTCCTTCCTTTGGTCGTTTAATGAATCAATTTTTTTATATTCAGCATTATTAATATATTTTTAGTTAGTGACATTAAATATGATAAAACCGTTAAAATATTAATAGCTATTTAACGATGGAATATATTAAATAAATTGTTCTGTTGTTATTTGTTGTTGTCGTTTTTTTTACAATTTTCATTGACACTATTTTGAACATCAATTTCAACGCGCGTATCTTTCGCAAAATTGACAAATTACACGAACATGCGCAAAACAGTAACCCATGACCGGCGATTTTAATATTTTCTTTCGATTCAATAACATTTAAAATGGTTGTCTTAAATTAATTATAATGAACATTCGTTACAATGAATAGCAAACAAATAATTTCACGCGCGGTAAGTTTGTTAACATTATTTGTATAAATTAAACGCACGTGTTTTCGTATTCAAACAAGAACATATTGAATAAGTAAAACAGAAAACGCTTCATCATCAAGTCAAATCAGTGGTAAATATTATTTTGAAATTAAATCCGGAAATGCATATATATTAAATGAAGTCGTTTGTAAACCCGTCTAATGTGTAATTCTAAATGTTTCAGCGCTTCTTGCGTTTTTCCCTCGGCGCTTTTTCCATTCGCAAATTCATATATAACTGTAACCATTCGTATTTATCACGCGGGCGAACAAAAAGCGAAGCGAACATACGATGAAACTGCGAAGAAGGGAGGAGCAGGAAATTATTCTTAACGAAATATTTTGCACAAGCTCATTATCTGGAATGAGTATGCGAAGGCCACCGCGTATCTCCGTCCGAGTAACGTTTATGCCTCTAACACTTGCGTCATTACGGATCCAAGAGTTTCCGCGACTAGTCCCCACCTTCGCGCCACGACTCTTTCCTATCTCGCTTTTTGCCATCTTTGTCCTTGTCTGCCGATCAAATTTGACTATCAATTCGAGCGCACTTGATTCCCTCAAAGACTATATTTACCAAACTCACGCGCGTTCACTCACCCACTCACACTCACACGCATACATAATACTCGCGCGACCGAATTTCCTATAATTTTCTAATCGTCGCTCGAATCACGAACAACCGTTTTCGATTGCCCATCGAAAGCATTAATTTCGCTCTAATTTGGCAGACTTTTTAAAGGGCCGTTCACACCGACAAAACATTTTGCGCCGCCGTTAAACGCTGCAACAAAAGATAATAATAACCGAGAATTAAATTACCGAATGAAACAAAAGATCCAGTCGACGCGACGAAAGCGTAGTCGGCCAAACGACTGCCGACGAGCATTTCACGGATGTTTTTAATGCGCTTCAAAAACGGAATCGAACATCCGTAAAGCGTCCGAAAAATTTGGGATCGTTGAAGTGAAACGTTCCGGTTTCTTAGAGGTCGTTAACCCACAACCGCCGTAGCGGATTGCCGGCCGAGGATCTTTTAATTTGCGTCGAACTGAAATTCGAGCCGACGGTTCGATTAGAAAAAGCGCCATCTTTGCGCCCGGCAAAAACCTCCTTTGCATCCAGCGCTTCTTCTGCGCGAGGAGCGCACTTTTCTTACTTCCTCTTGCGTCCGCGGGCATTAAAACTCTCGGCCGACTGAACCTCAATTTTGCAACCGACGTTGCGGCATCGTTTCACGAAAATTGTTGACTTCCTACAAAGCATCGTGTACACGTTGCCTGCGAGCATAACGACAAATCTTTTTTGTCGTTACGTTCCAGTGTTTTACTCGCAGAAAGATGTTTCTCGTCTTTTTAAATTCCGAGCCGGATTTCATCATATATCGGCATTTTTTAACGCGCGAGTCAATTACTGCACGTCCACTCGGCAACGTGATTAAAAATTTAATCGACCGCGTCGCAGCCGAACGCACAATGTTTTTTACTTTGAATATTTATATAATTTCGCGCAGTCGGCGAGTTTGAGCAAATGGGCGCAATTTCGCTATGACGAGTGTCAGGCCGGACGAGATATTTAACGAGCCACGCGATTAAATTATAATATATTTAAATATGTATTTTGTGTTTCGGATTTGTTATTTCCAACGTCGAATTCGAGTTTCGCGCTTCGAACGGGTAAACGTGCGCGGATGCTTTAAATGCAGTCTGTCACACGAATTGTTGTTGATTATTTTATATTAATAGAAGGATCCGGTACACGTTGCACTGTAAAATGTCGCCGGAGTCAAGCTAATTTGACGCGAGTTTGAAATGCGCGCGGAAAAATAAAGTCCCGGGATTACGCCAAATGTGTTTCAAAATTTAAACTCCGGTCTAATTAAACATCGGTTTGTGTGCTCGATTTCACGTCCAAAGCATTTTTATTCACTTTTCAGGCCGTAGTTCGAATAGAGCAAACTCGCGCACCCTCGTACCCATATAGATACGCAAACAGACGCGCCCTTTTTTGTGCACCGTTAGTCAAATATGTGTTTGTTGAATGTTACTTACAATAATATAATCTTTAAAACGAAAAGTATTAGGATTCCGGTAATAGTTATTTCGCTTTCTCACGTGAAAATCGGGAATTTTATGCTGTTCAAAAATGGCATGTCTGCGATGATATTTGAGATGATCAAAGTGTACTTATAAAATTGTATTGCAATATAAAAACTACCCAAATCAATTAGGACGAACGTTGGTAGTCAAAATTGTTTTGTAGATTGATCCGTATATTAGGTCCTTTCAAGATTTCGGAAAAATGTTTATGATGCATACAAATTTAGGATATATAATTGACTTTCAATTTATCTCGAAAATTATAGTAAAATTATAGTAAAATTATAGTAAAATTATAGTAAAATGTAGCATAAACAAGAAAGAAAATGTTTATGCCACTATTTTACCATAATTTATTACACAAATTTGAAGTTTGTTTCGTCCAGGATCAGTTTCGTTTATTTTATAGCAAAATCTCAATTATATTTTTCTCCGTGTATAAATAACATTATAATGAATACACATTCTTGAATATTCAAAAAGTACAAACAAAGCAATTGTATACACTGAGAAAAATGAAACATGAAAAATTACTGTTTACAATACTAATTTAGGACCATATGATACAAATTGTCAAAATTTACTGTTTTTAACAGTAATATAT
>JABFQC010000444.1:0-27546 GCA_022817085.1 Psilanteris sp. ZL-2020
CTATTTTACACTGAGAAAATAGAATTGTACAATTTACATTGTAACATTTTGACGCTTCTCATAGGTTAATCCAGTCCAATGTCGTTATCTCATTGGCTGACATCGATTACTGTTCAAATTGTAAGACTCGTACAATGTGAAATTGTACGACTAACGATGTACATAGTTCCTCTTACGATTTTATTTTCTCAGTGTATAGCAAAATTTGAATTATATTTTTCTCCGTGTATACGATCCCCTAGAGCCTCCTTTCTCTTCAACGTTGCCATTAGAAGCACCGTTATTTACATCTCAATTATATTGCTCCAACCGTTGTGTAATTTCGTTCGCAATTGTTTTGTCGCAGGGTATATTAAGGATCAAAGAATCTTGTCATGTAAGGCTTCGCAAGAAGAACGTGGCCTTCCCCGAGTCGCTGACCGAGGTGATTGGCTACGGGGGTGATGACTTTTCTGATAATGAAGACGACTCCAACGATGGCAGCGAAACGTCGAATCCGGACAACGACGCGCCCGACAGCGAAGAGGAGCGTGCTTTGAACAACCTCACCCGAGCCAACACGAACTTCAACACCGTAACTGCGAATCTCAACGGAACCGCGATCTCGGAGATGACTGTGAATAAGTCCTTAACCACGCTGATGCTGGGCAAGGTCCAGAAGGACGCGGACGGCAAGAAGAAGACCCTGCTGGTGTCGGTGAAACCGTTCGGCGGCGACGACAGCGTCCCGACGGCCAAGCGACCCGTCGATCGAGTTCAAAAGACGCCGATTTCTCTGATCAAAAAGTACTCGGACGCCGTCGAGGACCTCGTCAAAACCGAGACCTGCATAGGCAAGGCGAAGGAATCGAATTTAGAGAAAATCGTGGACATGCCGTTGATCACCTCCAGCAACAAGGTCATCGCGGCCAAGTCGGAGTCGAGCAATGGATTGGAATTGGAATTGCGGGGCGAGAAGAAGGCGTGCGTCGGTAGGTCGCAGCAGCCGACGAAGAAGACGGAAAGCGAGAAGCCGAAAGCGCAGACGCAACTTAGCGACTCTTACACAGCGAGGTCCGAGTTTTCGATGTCGAACGACAACGACAACACGGCGAGCTTCGATTCGGGCATCGAGCTGACGCTTTCGCCGTTGAAGGGCGACGACGCCGAGGGGAAGACCGAGGAGACGGCCGAGCGCAAGGTCGAGGGCGAGCCGAGGAGATTTAATTTCGAGGATAGCCGGGAGCTGGCCGGTGAGCCGGACGGAAAGGCCGACGAGGAGGAGATTTCGGAGCCCGGCGACAAACAAAGTTTACGGTCAATGGATTCCAAGTTTTCGTTATTGTCCAGCGCGGAGCCTCGGACCTCGTTCCTCCACGGCGAGACAACGAGAGCCAAGCCGGCGGTGCCGCAGAAGCCGAAAACGATGGCGCCCAAGTGCCCGAGCGATAACTTGGAGCGACGCTTGGACGCCAAAACGGAGGGGGTGGAGAAGTGCATCAAGTACGAGGACACGATCAGAAAGTCGGACGACTGCGTTCGCAAGGCCAAGCCTGTACTCATTAGTAAGAAGCCGCTGGACGAAGACGCCATCAGGGACGAGGAGGAGGACGTTTCCTGTTCGTCGAGCAAACGGAGAGTCGCCCCGAAACCCCCGGTGGACGAGGCCGCGCCGCCTTTGTTCGCGCGGAATCCCGCGCCGGGCAGTAAGTCGGACTCGCCGGTGGTACGGGAGAAGGAGAAACGGGAAAGGGCGTCTTCTTGTAGTCCCAAATTTCGGAAGGAAGTTTGCGAGGCGCCCGATCCTTGCGTGAAGTCGCCGGAGCCTGCTCCTAGGAGGAACATTTCTCTGTCGACTGACAGTCTGGCGAACGCGGACAAGAACGAGGAGAAGAAGAAGAACAGGTCCAAGTTTTCGAAAAATTTGAAGAAATTCCTCCGAATGGGCACCAAGAAGGACATGGACGTGAATGCCAACGGACTGATGGGGTGCAAGGGGAAGGACGCGCTCGTAACGCCTCAGCCCAAGCCCAGATTGGAGATCATTCATCCTTTGGAATTAGACGGTAACACGGTGCAGGTTTTGGGACACGAGAAGAACGAAGATGTAACAGACTCGAAGACCGAAGGTACTCATGTGGCTACATCCGTGTCTCATAACGTTGGTTAGTACAAGCCATTTATATTTCTAATAGAAGCCGGGTCGAGGTTGAAGCGTTCAATTTATTTATTTGTTACTTTTTGTTTAGTAAATTAATACAATAAATTCAATCGTTTAATAGGAAGCTATTGGTGAATATGAATACGTTTAAAGTATCATATATATATAGATGTATATATGAATTAACATTGTCAAAATTGGTTTGTATAAAATATATTTGTTCCCTTTAACAAATCAAATAAGTTATCTGTTAATTTATTTATTTACAAAAATGAACCGAACCCAGTTTGCCAGTGTATCTGCATATATATTGTATAAATAAATAAATACATGTTAATAGACATTATGCTTTGAAATGTGTAATTTCATTAAAGGTGCATTTAAACATTGATCAAGGTCATTTCCTGATTAATTTCGACAGAGGTTTTTCTTTTTAACAAAGTTCGAGCTGTAGTAATGAATAAAATTTAATGAAATTATAATATGAGTTAAAGATTTACGATATGTATTAAACAAATATATATTTCGCAACTGATTGTCAAACGTGTAAAATTCTGACGTTTTATTGTCACTATAACGATATGAGATTGTTAAAGTAATTTTATTGATTAATCTGTTTTGTTTGTATTTTATACATTATACGTTTTGTATTTATATCTAATATTTATTATTTACGCTAATAATAATTTAATATAATATTGTAATATAATGTTGAATATAATTTAAAAAAAATATATATATATATGCACTTAAATAAACTACTTTTGTTGTTTGATATTTCCCCTATAAATTATTACTTCGTTTGTGAAAACTGTCTGTAATATATAATTAATTAAAAAATCAAACTTACCTATAAAACTATAGTTTGTTTCAATCTTGTTATATTTAAATATAATGCTTATGCTTATTTATAATTAAATCTGTAAGATAATATATATTAGAATGGTATAATATTATTAATTAAATTTATATATCAATAGATAGAATTTATAATATAATAAAAGTAATTCCTTAATCTACTAATTTGTTTTGCATCTTCTTGAATTCGTTAACGAATAATAACAAGTGTTTGCAAGATATGAAAAAATAAGGCAATAAGTTTCTAATGTTTATCACAAAAGTAACGGTAAACGTACAATTTTAATATCCAATTATAATATCTAATTATAATTATATATACGTGTGCGCGTGATACGAGTAAATCATAGATTTTATTTATACTAATTCAATGTTAATCGCTTATGTTCATCTTCAAAGTATAAATACTCATAAATAACGTTATTCATTAAAATTAATATTACAATATAGACATATATATAATCTTTCTCATTGTTGAATTATTTAATTACTGAATTATATTTATTTTAATATATTCATACAAAAAACGTTATGTTAACTATACGGAGAAAACATATATTTAACATTTTACTATATAATATATCAAAAGTAGGATATACTTGAAAATGTTATAAATATTACTATATCATATATTAAAAATCTCTTCTTAAGTTGAATATAATATTGTGCACATTCAAAAGTTTAATACATTATATAGTAATTTTTATAGTATTTTCACGTATATCCTACTTTTGATATATTATATAGTAAATAGTTGGATGTTTTATCCATGTAAAAAACGAATAGTTAAATTTGATTGTTTTTATCTACGAAAATTCAAATAAATGCCAAGATTTGTATAATACCACAAACATTATGATTCTTTCAAAATTTATTAATGATTGTGTTTCAACTGAGTTTGCATATTTTACTAATTACACGTTAAATTGGTTTTAAAATGTTTCTAATTTTCAATGAATAATGATTATATTGCACGTTATGATCGCTTTTGCGCTTTTAACATCTAATAACAATTTATTACGACAATTTTACTAATTAAATACAATCAAATTGCGTTTAACCGAATTATATCAGTTCAATGATAACAATTACAAATTGTCACGAGTGAATAAGCATTAGTATTATTTCCAACACGTTTTGTTAACAATATTAAAGAAAACAACGCGATGCAAAAAAGAAATGACTCGTAGAGTACTTTGCGACGCGTGTCCGAGTATAACGAACAAACGTCGTGGTATTAATTTATTTAAAATTAAGTTTCGAATTTAAATTGCAGCCAGACCGAACAAATCGCCGCCGCCACCCAAGACGCAGTCTTCGGAAGATTGGTGTCGCTCGGAGCCAAGCAGCAGGCCGGTGAGACCGCCGCCCCCGCGTGTCGATGTAAAAGTGTCATCGCGAAGCGAAAAATCAACACCGAAATCTTGGCAACCGGCGACCAACGTCGCGTCGGATTCGATTTATGCAAACCTAGGTAAGTTCAGGCCCATTCAGTGTAACTAATCACGGACAACAGCCACATACTCACACGATACCTGCACTCGCTTATCACAGCCTGCAACTTGTTGTATGACCAACCGTCGCGTTATGTAAATAATTATTTGAATGTTTGAAAAAGTTTTTGTTTCTTTTGTTCTTTGTTTGTTTTTTTTTTTTCCTTTTTTTTTCTTGATTCCTTTTAAACAAATTTTGTTAATTAATATTTCTGTTCAACAATTATATATAGTATATTTTTAGGAAAAGTGATAAAATAAAAGCTATACAAGTTTTCTCGAAATTTTGGTACCGGGCGTGTAATTGGTACCAAAAGTTTGTAGAAGTAATATAACATTTTGTAATACGTTTATTTAAATAACTAATTTAAGTTATTTGTTCGTAAAGGTCGCTTGGGGTTCGACATAACTGTTTATTCACTTATATGAGATTCAATTGCTAATTCGATATGGACCCCAAGACAGATTATTATCTTAATAAATGTAGCGTTGCATTGACAAAAAGTTGACCTTGAAACTCCGACAAGATCAAACGAAATGTCAATTTGAAGCTTAAGCCATTTTTTATAATTATTGATTTTTATAATGTAACTTTATATGATCCTTCAACATTATGTTTTAGTTTCGAAAAAAGATACTGCGAATTTTTTATTGTTTCGTTCTATGTTCATGTTATTCTGTGATACGAATCGTCGTCTCGCATTTTAAAACTGATTTTAAACGTAAATAATGAACGATGATTGTATTTCAAATATCAATAAGCATGTTCGATTGTAATAATTATCAGTGATGAAGTTTGAACTATTATTATAACATTTGAACGCATTTGACTTATTTGATTGTAAGAGATTACCGGAAATTAGTTGACTCTAGTGCGATATTTGAACGATTGAACGAGTGATATTAAAGCGAATACTCTGTAATTTTGAATACAAATTGTTCTGGAAATAAACGATTTTAATAAACCTTACTAGAATGATGTTTTTGCCTTCTCTCGTCACTCATTTTTTATCATTTTTCATTTATCAATTACAAAATTATTCATTAAACAATTATACCTTTATTTCCGTTATCATTCGTAATTATTCATCTAACTTTTAAATACCAACGAAACTGCGATAATTAAATGGATATTACTCCGTCTGACGAATTTTTCCGACTTCAAAGTATCAAAGAAGCACGAGTTTTTAAAGAGCAAATAACGATCTTGTACATCACATTCAAAGCTTAAACGAGGCTATGATCATGAGTTAACTTTTCGTTGCAATTATATCGTCTTTCTAAACCAGGTATTTAATAGATTTTCACTTTTTTGTTTATACGAATTATTAGCAAGTTGAAAGTTTAAATTTTGTTGACTTCAAAGGAAATAAAACCAAAGTAGTTTCCCATCAGTTCATTTGTCTACTTTTAATTAACTACAAGCAGAACAAAATTGATTTTGATACCTTTTAAATATTTATTTGTTTATGAATTTAATTAAATGAATCATATTAATATACCGAAACTGATTTAATGAGACAAATATTTCTAAAAAAAAGAAACAAATTTTAACCAATGACATTCAAGGTTTGTCCAATGCACATGTCGATTGACATTGAAAATCATGCACTGACGTAATGTAGTAATGAAAGCATGAAGTCATATTACTTGCTTCAAGTATAAGAACTATGAATTTTTGTAAACACATTTAAAATCAGTCATGTCTGTTAATAATATATATGTAAAATAATCTACATTGCGAATAAACCAATTGAAGTCTCGTGGAATTAAATTTGACACTTTCACTTTATGTAATGCGTTATTCGATGGAATGCGTATTTCCTTTTAGTGCTGCGGTTGACCATACGTAGCAGGCGGTGTTTCACATTGCTCAGGTTCTAACCAGCGCAGAGTTCGACTAACGCCGCATGCACCAAACGCACTCTTTACTTTAGACACTTCATTTCGGCTCCAACTATGCTTCTCTTTTCTCACGGATCTGGATTAATTAAAACGAATTAATTGACAAACAATTTTATGGAAAATTATAAACACATGAACACACTGAGAAGGATTGTTTCATTTATATTTAATTCTAACGGTAGAAACGTTTGGTTCTTTGTACACTGAGAAAAACAAACAGTAAAAATTATTGTATAAATGGTAACAGTGGGATGTACTTGAAAATACTATAAAAATTACTACAAAGTGAAAAAGTTACTATACTATCCTGGTTATTTAATTGATATATGTACCATATATTTTCAACATATCATTCATATATTAATCATATATTAGTAATATGATACCATTATATTCATTTGAAAATATATGGTTAATATATTAATCAAATTACTAGGGTTTATATACAAAATTCTTCATCTTAATAAATTATAATGCGGGTTGATGATTTTATTACATTATATAGTAATTCTTATAGTATTTTCAAGTATATCCCAGTGTTACTACTCATATAGTAATTTTTTCCAGATTATTTTTCTACTTGTAATTACCATTTTCTTATGATTGTGTAGCATTTATTATTTTAACTCCGATTAATTTTTACTAGTCGAATTACTACTTAATACTCCCACTGATGTAAATAAAATGAAGGGATTGCATCACTTCTTCATGGGTATTGACTTTTTATTTTTAGCTCTATTAGTTTTGTGTTAATGATAGACTATTGCGGTAATAAAATTTATTGTAGAGTATACAAAAATGTAAAATATTAATAAAAATGCTGTAACTGCACTGCTAAATATATAGAATATATGTGTCTTATTTAAGACACACAGTAACTTAATGAAGACGCCCAACTATCTTAATTAAATGTACAATATCTTGTATTAAGACAGCTGGTGGCTTAAATAAGTTACATTCAAGACACCTTTTTCTAGCAGTGTATATGTAAATGTACTATAGCTTCCATATTATATATGAAATATTATAAATTGTCTGAAAATGATTGTTGTCAAACAATTCTTCACTTTTCTTTTCTCTGATTGACTACTCTACCTCCTGGGTTACATCATTTCTTCAAATTCAAATACGCGTTTTCAAAGTGTCACTGGCAAATATTGAAATAAAACGAGATATTTTTATAGCTGTCGTAAAATGTTGAAAATTATAAACATTTTTATTAAACAACGATGCAAATTTATCACGGTAGATTATTTCATTAACCAAAGAGAATGAATGTCATTGGATAGCTGAACTTAATTGGAGGTTTGTTTTCAAACAGAGATTTTTTTTCAAAATTGTTGCAAAATTTGAATCCTCTAACACAATAGAACGAATAATATCAATTCAAATTTTGCAATAATAATTAACACGTCAATGTTCTGTGAATAATTATGGTGACGAACTTAAGAATACACCGAAAGACAAATACAATTTTATATTTGTAATTTATCATTAAATGATGAACAAAATCACTGTATTGTATTTGATATACTTTGATATTGAGCAAATTAAACTAATTAAAATACATACATATATATTAAATTTTGTATATTTTTATATATATATGTAATTGTATGAAACGAGTGTTTCAAAATTTAAATTAAATTAATTCAATTGGAAATATAATTGTTCAATTTTGAAAACAACAAATTCTGAATTCAAATAAACGAGTAACAGGTAAACTTTAAGAAATACTTGAGTTCGTTAAAGTACACAACTAGCCTGCGATATGCCTTGTATCTTACGGTACTAACACCGACAATTGACAATGGCTGGATGGGCCTGCAGCAGAGGAGGCTGTTACAGGTGAGGTGCGGAGTACGCTCGCGCCATCGAAACCTCAAAGAACTGCAAGCATGAGGGACCAGACTATCACGCAGCCTGTTATCAAGAAACGGAGCACTTTCAATCAGGATTATGACGGCTTAACAACACAATTTACTTCAGATTCGCCAGTTTGTACACATATTTTTTATTAATATAAGAATGAATAATTATAAAAAATACATTTTTATCTCAATTAAATTGATTATAAGATTGATTAATATTATGTTATTAATATGAAACTTTCTCCATTAATTAAAATAATTAAATTCCCTAAATAATTAAAATAAATAGAAATGGCTATTTGAAATTTAACATCCTGAAGTCATAAAATAAGTTTAAAGGAAACTTGAAAGATACATTTTTGTTAGATTATAAATTTAATTGTGCAAAGTTATTTCTTCAAAGATTTTGTGCCACAACTTGTGACAAGTTATTTCTGTAAAGATTAGATTAAAATTTTAATACATAATATTTTAAAATACATAATAAATGAATGTAGTAAAAATAAATCATTATCTTTTTGCGCAATAATGTAATATTTAAATGAATTTGAATATGAATTGAAAGGCATGTCGCGATAGAAACGTTATTAAAAATATTTAAGTATTATTAATAATTGTCCTTATCAATTCACCATACCTAAACTCGATGCAAAATACTATTAAATATATACACATACTTAAATAATAATGATTATTTGTTTTCATCAAATGAATACAATTTAAAAATAATATTTTTAATTGATTTGCTGTATTAAAAAAGGATTTAATACGCGGTTGAAAATGTTGAAATAATTTGATATCGTATGGTCTTTCACAGACATCAAGCGACCAGGCTTACGAATGTCTATCAAGCTCACCTGAATGTGACTCAAATCTGGAACTCCGTCACGGAAATGGGCATCGTTCGAACGGCAAGAGGAAGTCCGATAGCAATGCAATGGAGCCGAACGTAGAATTCAAATATCACTCGGCATTTACGCGATCAACTTCTTTGCCGTATTGCAGTAGCGAAACGGAAAGCGAACTTTACGCTCCTTATAATTTTTACACCGGAGATGAGGTATAAAATGCACGAGATCTTGCAAAAAGATAGTTGAATGCCATTACCATTTACGAGTCGATCACTCGAATCGTGATTCTTTCGCAATTATTTCTGGTACATTAAATTCAAGGAATGACGCTGAATATAATGATTTTTATTTCGCTATTAGAAGTGTTGCGAGTGGTGCGACTGACCTTTCTATGAAATCATTGCCAATGTCTTCTTTTTTGCAAAAATAATTTCAGATATTTATATTTGTGTACACTGAGAAGAAAATATAATAAAAGTTACTATTTGTATGGTAATCTGACTGCAAATGTATAATCAATGTAATATACAATAATCATCCATTTAATGAACAGATGCCTTAGTAAACATAAAAATATATTTTTGTATAGATAAATATATTGTAAATATGTTGTAAATATATTTCTAATATATTATCAATATATTACAAATATATCTGCAGTGTATTTATAATATATTTTTCTATGCAAAAGTATATTGCAAGTATATATTGGTAATATATTATTAACATACTAGGAACATATTTAAAACATGTTTGCAATATACTGTCGAAATGTTGTAAATATATTTTCATTTTTACTGGGGTAGTTAATTGCTACTATATTTTATGATAAAGATCACTTTATTTGCATGCATTATCATATAAGCAGTAACTTTTTTGTTACACTTTTTTCTCAGTGTATGTATTATTCAGCAAATTTATTTACTTATTGATTCCGGTTTTTTTACTTTCATCCAAATCTTGCGTAGGATTGTTTGCAACAGTCAAGCACGCGTGTTATTTACAAATGATCAATTTCAGGGACCTGAAGAGGATCAAGATTGGAAGAACAAGGGTGACGATTCTAAAGTGAGTCGTTTGAGACAACGAAGAGGACGCAGTATAGTTCACCGAAGTTTAGAGGACAACTATGGCGCCGTGGTCGTTGCAAACCACGAAGCTCTCGCACAGCTTCTTGAACAAGTAAAAATGCAATATAATTATATTATACAAAATCTATACGCAGTTACAAAACTGAAATGAATAATTATTTCATATAACGTGTTGCTGAAAACCAGTTTTTATTTGCTTCTTAAATTGTTGATTTGTTTTCTCATTGTTAATTGATAATTTTGATTAATAAAAGCGTTAATGTTTTATACAAAGCCACGTGTAAAAATTACACGACCTAACTATATATATAATGTGAAAGTGGTCGTCGCGAGCGTCTCGCGGAACGAAATTTATGGAGTAGCTTGTAAAGCGTATATGTACGTACATATACATCTGAGTGGCAACAATTGTATAAAATCGACACGAACTCGTTTACGGACGAACGTGAACCACGAACACTTAAATGCATAATAACGAAGTCGCGTGTAGCAGGACTGGCACATTTTTTTGGTCTGTTCAATTGTGCACATTTTCGTTTCGTTCTATTATTTCCAACCGTCGGTCCTTAGTCTCGTTAATAGGTGTACATTTTACAATTATTTAACTGAATCTAAACAAACAGACAATTTTGTAAAATTAAACGTATTATATATAATCTCCGCGTTATATTGTTATAAACCATTAAATAACGGTTTTGTGGAATTATAAGATACTTTTTACAACGCATAATTTAACGTTTATTTAAGGTGAAAGTTATTTAAATAGATAAATAAGAATCTGAGTAATTAAATAAATTGGAAAAGTACAGACTGAAATATTATATTTGTATAAGTATAATAAGAAAAATATATAATTTGCATAATTCTGACAAATTGATTTTATAGTTGAATCATCAGATGAATCCAATACCGGCAAACCTTCGTGGACTCAAAACCACGAACCCACGACTCAGTGACTTTAGTCTGGAGACTACGAATGCGGTCCCCGTGGGTAGAAGGATATTTTATCCGGCAACTTGGAACGAACAGAGCGTCACCGTGTGCGTATCATTCGACGCAACCATGCACGACCCCAAAAAGGAATTCTATCTCGCGCCAGTGATCGAGTTTATTGATGCAGTGCCTAAAGAGATCCACGAAAGAATCAATTACTGTAGAAGACAAAATATGCAAGGTTCGTTACTTTTTTTGTTACTTTTCAAAATGTCAAATAACAATATATATTGACAAAAAGAAATTAAGTTTCAAGTACATTGTTATATAAATATTATTTATAACGTGAAATGAATTGAAATGTTATTAAAGCGTTAGTTACAATGAGAACACCATGATGTTATTCATTTCATATTTTACAGATGTAGGTTTATTTGCTTTCGTTCAATTACATAAATAAATTTGATGAAAAACCAATCATTATTTCAACTTTAATGTTTTGTTTTATTGCAGCAACTGTTTCGATTTTACCTCGCTTGCAAGTAAACACTATTCAGTCCTTTGCTTCTTCGACGAAAGACATTAAAGACGAAGTCACTATCAGAGAATCTTCCTTCATTTTACTGCAATTTCTTAGCGCGTTAAAAAATTTGCAGGCGCGCGGAATCGAAGATGCACCCAAGAATCTGAGCAATGTCGTGCTTTGTCGAGAAGATAAGGACGTCTGTTACAAATTGTATCTCCTGCAAAGGTGCGGTTAATTCCAACTTGTGGTTATTAAGTACATTTTATTCTTTGTTGCAATATTTAGTTTTAACTATTAATTCAAAATGAAATGTGAAATAAAAATAAATTAATGAAATGTATTGCTTCAAATGAATAATAAATTGGAGTTTAAACGAATGATGATATATTCTAATCTAAAACACTGTATTTTTTAAATTATTATATTCAAGCATTAATAAAATTTTCAGATTAAATGACAATGATGTGCAAGAACATACAGTTTCGCTTTGTCAATGTGCTCTTCTTGCGCTTGAACAGTTACGTTTGTCAGCTCAATTTCCTTTAATACGAGATCTGCTGATGAGAGAAAAAGCAGTAACTTTATCTCAAGTAAGCAAAAAACTACCTTTAATGCAATAACCTCTACTATTAAGTGTATTGGTTTTTAAGAATTAAACATTGTTATATAAACTTACGTATTATTAAGGATAGAAAATATAAAATTACTAAATATATATTTTGTACACAGGTCAAATAAAATAATTTCACTTTGTAAATGATTTCGAAAAAAATAGGTTTTCTTTTTGAACATTACACATGCATTATAATTATCAAAATAAAATACTGTTTATGAATATTTATATAATATACATATATAATACATGTTATCGATTTATTATGTAGCATTTATTTATGAATATTGATTATATCATGAATATGTATGAATTCTTGCATTAAATTAAATGATACCACGATATACTCTTTATTATAAATTATCTCGAAATTATTAATCTTTTTTAATTTAAAGTTTTGTTTTAATTTATTTAATATATGTAATTATAATTCTAGGTCAAATCTGTACTGGAATTTTCTTTATGGGGTCCAGCAGACGTGGCTTTTGGAAGCTCTCGCGAAAGAGAATTGGTATTGCAAAGATGGTTGGATCTTGAAAGGGCGACGGTCCTTCACGCTCTCGTTCGAACAAAAGCGCCATTAACCGTTATCGACGAATACCAACTTTTCTTCTTAGTCCGCACAAGTGCGAAAATTCTTTGTGAAGCATCGCTTCATTTGGATCGGCAGCGCAACGTCATCTTAAACATTGCTGACTGATTCATTATACATATGCATATGTATATTTATTTATTCATACTCAAATTACCAAATTGTCATACAAATAGAATATGAAGAATCATTTTTTGAATAAATCAATTTCGATCGCTGTCACATGGAAGGATCTATGGGATTTCGTATAAATAATGAATTTTGAGTTGCAGTTACTATACAGCAGTTATTTTTTTTTATTGTTGATAATTTATATATATTGTACCAAGAATAATGCTCAAATCGAATCTGATTATTTACATTAGTTATAAGCGTTATTGTTAATAATAAGGCTAATGTAGAAAAATGTAATGAATCGTGTAATGTAATGTATTATTTAATGACAAAAGTTCATTTGTTAATTTGTGCTAGCATTATTTATATGACTCTGTATTGTAATGTAAATTTGAAAGTTAATTGTTCTTTCCATTTTATACAGTTTTGATAAATAAAAGTTGTCTACTTATATGAATTATTGGTTTTTATATAGGTATATATATATATATAATAAATAAAAATATTAACGAACATATAGTATGTCATATTCAATTTTATTTACATATTTGTTATACAAAATACAATTTACAAAATTACATTTTCAATTGCGTCAAATTTTTTTTATATATTAGTAAAATCAGTGTTTTTAATTTAATGTTTTTTTTTATATCTTTAGAAGAACTGTAAACATTAAATGCATTTAAATTAAACGAAATAAACGAATATTAATGTAGAAATTAATTATTTTGTATGTATGCGCGCGTGTTTAGTTAAATTTTTTTTATTTGCAAAACTCTTTCCACAATCAAGACAATCATGAGATTCTTTCGTTTTTTCAGTATGCGTTAAAACATGAGCTTTGAACATGTGTTCTTTTATGTAATTTTTACCACAATCTTTACAAGTGAAAGTCGGTAATTCCCGCGTATGCGTTTTAATGTGTCTCTCTAGAAATCCGTTTGTGGTAAACAATTTTCCACAAGTTGTGCAAGCAAATGATTTATCTGATGTATGCAATATTTTGTGTCTTTTCAAAATGATCTTTTTGTTAAATATTTTACCACAAATGTCACACTGATTTTCTAGTACATTTGAAGATGTATCACCAAACAACTCTGTTGCGTGTATTTTTAAATGTTCATTTAGATCATCAACTGAATGGTAAACTTGGTCGTTACAGACATGACACCGATAAGAAATATCTGGTACACAGGAATGAATTTTCAAGTGCGTTGACATGCGAAAGCCTTTATTACATTTGTCACAACGGTATGTTTGTGGCTCATCTTGTTTCGCAACCACATTACGGTGAATATCATTAGTTAAGACTGGAAAAATAATTAATAAAACGTATTATTTTAACAAAAATAAATTGTTAATGATATTAATTAAGTTTATATTCATATATGAATATATATTAAATAAATATATAATAATAAATTTAGTATAATAATTAAAAAAAGAAAAATTACTGGATTTATATATATAAAAATATGTTTAGTGACATAATATTTAAATTTCAAACAAAATAATAAGAAAATGTACAAATTAATTTATTTAAATAATTACGCTTGTTATGTTTCAAATAAATAAAGTCGTTAAAGTTATATAAGCTGATAGTCACTGTAAACTATTCAATAAGATGTATAATATTAAATAATATTTAAATATTACATTAAAATATTTATAAAAGTACTTACTAGTCATTTTTTAGATATATTCGTTTTAAATAAGTATTTTATCGTTAAGTACTGAGTTGAATTGTGTTTGAGGTAACGATAAACTACCCGTTTATACAGTTGGATATGAAATATAAATTCAGATTTGAAAGAAATATTTAGATAGCATAAATATTATTGAACGAAGTATTTAAATAGAGCGTGTATTTATAAAGGTCAAATGTGAAAAATGTCTATACATAATTATAACACCTTTTTATAAAACAAATAAAACATAATTTATTAAAGTTATATATATTTTGTTTAATGTTAAAGAATTATTGAAATAAATAATATAGACTTATGTGATTAAGCATAAGATAAATTTACGTTTAAAAGTTCGTAAAAGAATTTTTTTCATTTTTCATAATGGTCAAATTTACACCATGTTTTGGCGCTATTTTCAAATACCTTCGCTAGCTACTAAGATGTTTTCATATCAAGATTTTCGTTAGCCTTATTATAAAAGATAAATTACAAATAGTTAATTTTTAATAAATAACTTGTATAAAGGACATATAGATTCTTGATAAATAAATTAAAATAACAATAATAATTTATATAATATATAACTTTTATTAACTGTTAATAATTGTATTACGTATAGATTACTGGGGTATTTTTAATTAAGAATTTTTTAATCAGAAAGATATTATTTACTTGCATTAAATTTAAAATTCAAATTATTTTAATATACTTTTATGTTTCATTTTTATTATGTTAATCATGAAATATTATTAATTAGCATTATTGTTAAATTATATATTTTATGTTCCGAAATTGTGAAAAATTGGTATTCTTTTAATGGGAAATTTTCATGTTAGATATATGTAAATTTACTTAACTCGTAATTTTTATAACAAAATAAGTCTATAATGTTACAAACTAATATATATGAATAAAAAACTCATATTAAATATATTTTAAAATCAATTTTGCCTGTCTTAGATTAATATATAAAATGTACATAATTACTCATAAAAAAATGAATCACTACAGTAGCGTCGTATTTCTGTAAGAGAATTAATGTAATTATTTTTATGTGATTTAAAGAATTTGAGAAACAATTAATGTTAATTAAAATATAACTAATTACTTCATTATAGCGTTGAGTTTATTTTAATGGATATAAAAATCAATATTTTAATATCACAGTTTATATTCTTTTTTTTTCTCAATTATATTAAATAAACATTATATATAATCTATTTGTTAATATTAAAGTACAATAACTCTTTCCTAAAAGTAGTTTTTCATACGTAGCAGGATTAAAATATACTGTTTTGGTAAATACTGATATTTCTTATAATTTATTCGTTAGATATTATGGAATTATATGACTAAGATTTATGCAACATTATATATTATAAGATTTTTGAGATAAGATAATGCTAAGATTTTATTAGATTTTTACATATTTTAGATTTTTTTTGTTGAATTTTTGATAATGTCAGCAGGTTTCAAATGTACTCAACAATTTTTGGATCCAAATTATACCAGGTCGAATGATAAAAGTTTTACGAATTATAATGTGATCAATACTAGTATATTATATCATTATGTAAATAATGACTTGCTTGTAAACGATAAAAGGAACAATTCCAGCATATTTCCTTTATATTAATATTATTATTATATCGTACCGTGTATATGTTCATACATTTTATTATATTAACATTCATTTCAAAATTATATAATCAATGCAGACAAATTTTTTTTTGCAAATTTGCAACCATTTTAACTTTAAATCAAGACTAATTTCGCCAAAGACAGCTTCTAGAAGAATTCCATAACATAACAATAATTGTGTAAGTCAAGATGTTTGTAGATAAATTAATATTTAAATTTATTAGTATAAATTTAAAATTTAGTATCAATTCAATTAATTTATAGATAAAATGACTGTGCAATTTATGTTATCAATAAGAAACATAATTAAACTTTATTATTGACTTCTCTTAGGAAAAAGCTTTCATTAGATTCAATTGAATGTAAATTAATAATAAACAATTGCTAGAGTAGAGTGACAACAAGTGTAATATATACAATGATATATAGAAGAATTCTATTATTTAGAAGCATCTATGTCAATACTATATAATTTGAGCTTGAATCTCAAACTATCAAAACTAACAAAAATCTTAACTAATAAATTCGGAGGTTTATAGTTATAGAGAACTTAAAGAATATAGGATGAAAGACTTCAAAGATTAAGACTAGAAAGAAATAGTACTCTAAAACATTGATTCACAAACAGAAATTAATAAAGCGAAGGAATAAGAGTTATGCACACGAAGTTCCAGACATTCAATTTTAACGAATCTTCAAAATTTATTTTTAACCAACGAATTTATTAATGTTCAATTTTATTGAGTATAATAGAAATATAGTTTTTAATGATCTATTAATATTCAATATTTGAAACTTCATGCGCATGAATTGTGGAAGAATTTTATTACTAAGTAGACTTAACGTTGAATATATAACTAATTTATATTCCAATCTAAAAAAATAGATGAAAAAATGAAACAAATTGTAGATATATTATCTAATTTATTTCTATTGAAGATATAAGAGTCTGATCTATAAATATGAGGAAATTTGTGACTTCCAGGGTAATACTTTTCAGTTTAACTTTGATTGACTTTCATCTTCAAGACAAGTAAAACACGTGTAATAGGTAGTCAAATACATAAAAATTGAACTGCGTTGGTGTTAATAATTCTCGAAATAAATTATCTATCACAAAAATAAAACTACTGAACTTGGATAAAGAAAACAAAAATTGATAGTAGTTATAAATTGATGTCAGTTATAATATTTGGTGTTACACTACAGAATGTAAAAGAGAAAAAAACTTACTATGGAAATACCAGATTTACTAGACCTGCTAGAATTAACATGAAAAGAACCGATGATAAATGCTTAGAGTATTACTAGTACTTAATTCTAAGACCTGAAATTTGAATTAACTAAATTTATTATTTGTAGGTTATTACTTGTAAGTCTGTTATTGTCTTGTGTTAAAGATTGTTTGATTGGAAAATTTTATCATTTACGGATATATATAATAAATTAGTTAAAATATATAACATGTGTATAAATTCAATTTATTACAATTAAAAATATATTAATAAATTATTAAAATAGATAATTTGTAAAAAAAATATAAATTAAAAGGAAAAGTATTTCTTTCCCATCTTTATAATGTTAATGTTCTATGCAGTAGCAATGCTATTATATGCATTTTTGTTCTTCTTTTGTAAGAAATATATAGAATATGGTTATTATATTTTAATAACGTCGATTTTTACAATTATTACTCAAAAACGAGGTAATAGGTGACCATTTTTATTACAGATGTAATAATAGAGTATAATAAAACATATACATGTAATGAAATATTGCATTGCAATATTTCCAAGCAAAATAATTTAAGCATTATAAATAATAATAAATTACAAAATTCACATAAATTAGTTCACTTGGCTTTATTTCCATCAGACGTTACTACATACATTTTCGAACAGTATTTATAAGTCTTATTGAGAAGCGTAACGTACTGATTCGTTCATTATAGGTACAGAGCTTGAGTTATAAACTCATATTTGAAAAGCCTAAGATTTTCGACGACAGTTTTTTCTTTAGATACATTTATAAATGAAAGTTCTAAAAAGACATATTAAGTAAATATTTATATACATATGATATTCTACTATACTTTAATATACATTTTTTTAGTTATTTAATTTCTTAATGTGTATTTTTAGTTTGTTAATATTTATATTGCTTCCAAGTGGAAGTAATACACAATTTTGAACTTTCATTTTTAAATGTTACTAAAAACATAACAAAAGTAAAAAAACTGTAGATAAAAAAAATAAATTCGTAAACAGAATCTCGGATTCCATTGTCGGTCGCAAATCGAACGGTTTCTTATAAAATATATCAAAATACATGACTCAGTCGTTCGTTCTTATTCCATTTTCTTTTCTTTCTTTTTCACCGAGACATTATGAAACAGTGTTTCCCTTTTTCAAACAAAAGTGATCAACGAATATTATTACAAAATTAAGTCGCCAAAGAGTCGATCAGTGCAATATAAACAATAAAATTTGTGCATTTATATAAAATTAACATTTTATATTACATTTAAAAAATTAAGGAAAAATATTTCGAAAAGGCGACTAATTTTGTAACATTATAAACAAAGCGCAGTCTTTTCTTCTTTAACGAAGAAAAACCTGCGACTAAAAATGTTAGCACATTATAAGCGTGAAACAAAATTATAATTTCTTCAACACCTAAAGCATTATTGACGTTTTTAAATTGTTCTTTGTGTGATTTGTTTCTTTTATTTTTAAAATTTTGTTATTCTAAGATCGATAGTTGACAGATAGTGTCTAAAGAGGTAGTTGCGAACACAATTGGATAACAAACATTAATGTTTTCTTCCGCCACGTCTTTTCATCGAAGACGTGCATTGCGGGCAATACCATTTTCCTTTTGGAGGAGCTGTGATTCCTACGCATGGATAATGGAACCATTCAAATGGACACTAAAAAAAATATTTACGTTTATCACGTGTCTTACATAAATGGTATAGTACTATTTTAATAAAATATAATAAAGATTATTATATTTCATTGATATTATATTCATCATATTATGAATATATCTCATCTATATTAAAAATTCCTTCACTTAAATCCTCAAGAATTGTAATAGATTTTAAATTTATTTATAAATTATGCAAAAATTGCAGGCAATGTGAAATGTTTAAATTAGAATTATATAAATCTAACTATACAAATAATAATCCAATAAATAGAATTTGTAAAACTAAATGAATATAATATTGAACTGCTTAATTTAAAATATAGAAAATTATTGAAATATTTAAATGAAAATATTAATGATTGTCATTATTGAATGTTACAAAATATTATATATTGTAAATGGACTATATTATATATTATATTATATATTATAAATGTCCATATATTGAAAATAAATAAATATTTATTATATTATACTACAGTATATTACGAATTAGTGTATAAATTCTAATGTTTATATTTAACTGTTTCATAAAAATTTGATTTAGTATTATAATAAAATAGTAATAAATAATTAGTTTTTCTTCAATATATTACTTTTTAAACTTAAAACTCAGTATATATTATATACGTTAAAAATTCCATATTTAGTAAATCAATTTTATATTAAGAGCATAAATTATTCATAAAATAATATTATTCTGGTTATTATAATTGAAAAGTGTATTTCTATGTAAAGAATATTTTTCTTTACCTTAAGTTTGTTTAAATTTATTTGATATATATTATTTATATGGCTCAGTTCACTAGTGAAAGGTTCAGATTTTATTATTATACAAAAAGAAATTTGATAAATGATTGTTTGATAATCATGAAATGATGTATAAAAATTAAAAGGTATACATAATATTTTATTTTTATATAAAAGCATTGTTCTTTGATATGATACAAGTTATAATATATTAGATATTTTATCAAATAGTTTCTTTCTATACTTACGTCGGAATTATCACACGCAACCATGTCACCATATGATACTTGATTACAAATACAATATCTAGGTTCGTGTGGATCAACCGGCCAGTCTGGATTTTCTGAATCCATAACTGCTGTACTGGCAGTTACAGCCGACGGCGTAGTTGGTTGTTGAATAGTTGTAGTTATTACACTAGTGTTAGGTATTGTCGCTGTAACTTTTCTAAAAAACAAAAATTATTTTTTAATATTTTATATTATAATATAAATACATTTTTTACATAAATTACAATGATTCTACAATGTTAATTTAAATAATAAAGATTAATATAATAATAATCATAATAATATAATATACATTGGTTTCTCTCTTTGGTTTAATTCTACAATAATAAAAAAAAAACTTACTTCCTGAAAAAATAGTTTTTTTAAATATGTTCTGAATGCAGTTTATAATATTATTAATCTAAGATTAATTCTATATTTTATAAAAAATGTAGATAAAAAGAGTATGTATCAAGTAAATTCCAAATTTCTAAATACTTTTTATGTTTTTTGGTTGTTTCCTGTATGGCTGCAATGGCAGTTTGTGCAGCTCCAGCGAGTTCTCTACTGAATTCAGCTGCATGTACTCCACCCGTATTAATAGCTTCATAACTAGCCTTCAAACTGGCCGTTCTTCTACCTTGTTGCATTTGTTGAGTCGCTGCTATTGCTTGAGAAGCTGCTGCTGCAATGGCATTACCACCTATATATAACAAATTTATTATTAATATTGTTAAATATTTTAATATAAAAATATTATCACTTCAATCATTCTAAGGGAAAACTATATAATAATTACAATTATACTTGAAGAAAAATATTATGTTTTAAATACCTGCTCCAATATGTCCTAAATTATAACTAACAGGACCCACAGAATTAGCTATTGGTGTTTGCGGTGCTGGTATACTAGGTGCTGCTATTAATGGTCCAGAATTTGCAGAAACTGGTCGAGGTTCAGGAAGACTTTGAGGAAGTTTTTCTATCGCTATCCTCTTTTCTAAAGATGCTGATGATGCATTAGAATCTCTTCGTTTTTCTGATCGTGCTATAAAAAATAATTGTTTTTGAATATACAAATAATACATAATCTATTACAAATATATGTAAAAACTACTTTATGTACACAATTTTTCCAAATAAAAATAAATCCAATAAAATATGATAATATAAAAATTCAAGATAATGAAGATTAGTATAGCACTAAAGAATCTATTTCTAAAAGTAAATTGTTTTTCTAACCAATATCAAGATAATTACTGAGTTTGAGGTTTAGACATTTACAAATGTTGTATATAGTGTGCATAATGTTTTTAAATATTAGATGAGTATTTACTGGTTATCTTATAACCATTAATCTAATTATAAAGAATTATAATATAAAAAATTATATCACTTACAATGACTATGATTATCTCGAGATCTACTAGAAGTAAAACTATATCGATTTTCTTTTTGACTACTATTTGTAGGTGGTTGATCAAGCTCAAGTGATCGTTTTTCTAAAATTTCTGTTATGCCTTTGTGATCAGCTTCTAATTCCATTTTAAATTTATGTAATTCTTGGTCCAGTCTCCTTAAATACCTATCTACTAAATCATACATCTGATTTGCAAGATGAACTTTTTCATCCGCATCTTCTAAAGTTTTGTAATATTCTTTTCTTATTGTTTCGTATTCTGTGTCTCTTTCATTTTTATTCATTTTCTTAGCATTAGAGAAGAACGATTTTACATTATTTTCAAGACTATCTATAGAATCTGCAAACAAATCCTTTAATGATAAAATGAAATTTAAATTTATAATATATTAATAGTGTTATGCTTAATTTAAATAAGAATATATTTTCATATAACTGTGTTGTTTAATGAAATAAAATAGAGTATAAAACAACAATAATTAAAAATTCCATTAAATTGTCACATTATTAAATTACATATATGAGTATTATTTATCTTAATAATATTGTAACAAAAATAAAAAATAATCAAGACTGAGGATATATATATGTATGTATATATATATATATATATATTTTTTAAACATTATTCAACTGCTTTAAAATAAATTGAACCAATGTCATACTTTGTACACCTAAGTCCATTTCTCTCATTTCAGTGAACCGGTCCCGCAGCTCTTGAGGAAGGTGCTCGATCACTGTAAAAACCACGAGGTAAATTAACTTAACCTAGAAAGCTGTCAAGAATTTGTTTTCTTCTTATAAATAATTTTAATTTTTAGGTATTTTATAAATTAATATCGAATTGAGTCTGTATTATAACAGATTTTTATACCTAAATCATGAATTCATTGGAAAATGTAAAATAACAACAACCTAACCTCAATATTATTCAACAAAAGAATTAAAATTTTATGTGTAAAAAAATTGTTATTTTTCTATAATATAAACAATTTCACATTATGATTATGAAAATTGTTTGATGTCAAGTTGTTTTGTTTCAATGATTTAAAAGTTTGTTTTGGCTTTTGTGACGCAAGTAAATATTCGAGAAAGAGGTTAGTTTTAGCGTAAGCACGCTTCGTAAGATCGATCAAGGTAGTGTTACTCACTTTCAACGTAATCTTCAAGGTAAAGCATCTTTTCGGCGTGTTTCCCCCCTTCTATAAAGTACTATTAACTTTAATTGAACGACGTTTGTCGAAAAAATAGCACGCAATTTTAGACAAATACCGTGAAAATTGTAGCACACAATTGCAAGCGTGTTTACAGCTACTCTGCTTTTTGCTTGCTCATATTTACGTAGTAAAGTAATGATTTTTTGGAACGACTTTCTAAATAATCACATGGCATCGAAAGACAAGTCTTAATAATTTTTTACTTGTTCTGAAGTTCCATTTTACTGAAAAATCATTCATATAAGTTTTATTTAGGGAAATCCTGTGGGTCTCCGTCGCCATGATTCCATCGAAATAGTGGCGGTTGTCATAATTAATTTGAATGTTTTATAATACAAATGTACGGTCAACGAGTTATTAAATTGTGTAAATGCATAACTTTAATTTTTTTCTATTCAAAATAAACAATGTTTTACTTAAATAAAACACAAAAATAGGTTATGTCACACGACATTAAACATTAAAAATAAATGTTCATTAATATTATATAAAATCAGTATATAAAATATAAATTAAAAAAATAAATGTCAATTGTCATTAATTATTGTAATTACTTATTAATTAAATAATTTACTTCAATAATTTTATAAAAATATATAAATATTAAGAAACATTAAAATATGAAAAATGAAATTGAATTTCATATGATATTATATTATACTTTTCAAAAAAGGTAAATTAAGTTATAACATATAGTTAGTTATAATATACTATTTTAAAATAGTTAATGTGTAAAATATTACATTTTTAAATTAAAATATAATATATCAGTAATAATGTATCTAATGTATATATTTAATAATAAATTTATACAAAGATATTTTATTAAGCATTCATAAAATATTATTTTAAAATAACTTAATAATAATTTATTTAATTATTTTGTTTAAAATTCATGAATATTAAATTCATTTTAATATTAAATCTAGTATAATAAAAGTAGTCACATTGCACTGTTAAGAACATTGAAATATTATTTCTTAATATTTAATTTTAAAAGTTCCTTTATAAATAAGTATACTATTGTAAAACAAACTATATTTTGTATATGAAATAAATTAATGATTAATTTATTAATAATAAGATATTTATAACATTTTTGCTGTATAATTTTGTTTATATTTATAGTGAAACAATTATTGTTTCTCAATTGATTCATACAAATTTAAAATTCCATTAATTAAACAAATTATAACATTCAAATGCATGCATAATTACTTTGTAAATAAAACAAAAATATTCGCAGTTTAATAATAATATCCTGAAAATCTCTACATCAATGTTCAAGAATCACTTTTTATAAACCATTATTTAAAGTATAGGTTTCTTTTTATATCAATATTCTAAAATCATTGAAATGGTATATTTTGTTCCTTTAGGATTGTTTAAGTATTTTTATAAACCTGATGCTTGAATGGAACATTTAAATTAAATTTAGAAATATGATAAAATATGTCTTATACAGTCTACAAAAAAATTAATGTAATGTGAATGAATGATCAGCTACGATATTATTATTAATTAATCTCACTAATAATATATAATGTTTTTAATGTTTAAGTTCCCTTCTAACAAAACTTAAACCTTGAGTTTTCTTGTAAGGTGAAGAATTAGTTCAGCTGCAGTAGAATTAATTTTTTACATATTTATATTATTCACTAAATACAAAATATAACAATAAATGCTTGTTATCTTAATTAATATATAACAACGAATCATGATGAATGTAGTAGACATAATTCATTGTTAGATTGTTAGTTAGATATAGTTCAAAATTACACTCTTCTGTTTTATAACATGATCTAATATAAAAAATAGCATACATTATAATATGAACATAAAATAGAAAATCTAAACTATCATAAAAAACGACTTATATTTAATTTCAATGTATATCTTTTGTTAATATAATCAATGTTTAATGAGACATCAAATACCTTCCAAATATTTGTGAATAATTTATTATAAGAATATAATTTGTTAAAAATTATAATTTAAATTTGTATTTTGTATATTTGTGTATATAATAATATTATTATTTTATTTCAGAAAAATGATTCGACGTAGCCCTACACGAATTGATTTTAAATTGGAAGATTTGTGTGAATATGACACAAGAAATGATCTTAGTAAAAAGACAACAGATCGACCAAGCTTATTTGCAACAACTTGGAATGCCAAACTTCCACAAAGTGAAATTCAAGAAAGAATAGGATATGTACCACAGCAGCCACAACCAGCACATCCGAGACCAACAATATAATTTATTTTCATTTCTCTTTGAATTTATATATAAAGCAATCAAATAGAATTATTATGGATTAATTGTATCAAATAAAATAATAAACTGATTTAAGATATACCAATAAAAAACATTTTTATATTTCATTAAGTTTAATATTTCAACATTTGTGTTCAAAATATACAATTATACAATTAATGTATATCAAATTCTTTTATTTTATATAAATCAAAGTACAACTATAAGAAAACAACTTCTAAATATATTGTTTAATTTAAAATATTGTTAATACCACAATTTGTGAAAAAGTTGATTCAAAGTTACATAATAAATGAAAGCACGTAAACAATATTTAAACGTAACCATTACTCAACATTATTGCCCAATATATAGTAAGCTTTTATACAGCACTTTCTTTATGTGCAACATCGTTTTCCTCAAACTTTAACAGTAAATGTTACATTTGAGTCAGATTGTTTACTCTTAGTTTACAATCCCTTATTAAAGTACAGGTATTCCGGTATTTTACCATCCTTGCAATTTCGTTTAAGTATCTCGTACTGTTCTGGTTCCCACTTTTGTAACGTTTTTGTTGAAATTGGACTGAAATTAAGTTTACACATTATTAACTTAACATAATTTAAGTTATTTAAATTTTTGATCTTGATTAAAAATTAAACTCTACACACCATCTTTGGGGGAATAATGCACAGGCCATTGGAACCATAAATAACAATCTGTAAACAGATATTATTAATTAACTAAAGATAATTTAAATTTCTTTAACAAATGTTAAATACTTACGAGCCACCACAAAACAGAACTTGAATTGGAGCATGCAAAAGTCGAATTCTTTGCATCCAATTGTATCTTTCTAATTTTTCCATTATGGGTGGAAGAAGAACTAAAAAAGCATTGTTTATTTAATTTTGAATTCAAAGTTTGCATTTGGACTTGAAGCAATTAATAAATTTCAATTTCTTACGCATGCCAGGAGCACACATTACAATTCTTGAAATCACCACTTCACTTATTCCTTTAACCGCAGCAATCTGAAATTTATAAACGTCTCAATAAGGATTCTTTTGTTGATATAGTCATTAATAGTCTACGAGATTTGACCTCACCTTTGACTTGGCTAACTTCCGGTTTTGATCGTCGGTCAGTTCAATACCACCCAGTATCTCATTTTGCCTCATCAAAGGAATGTTTACGCAATTTGCTGCAGCTACAGCCGCAAAAGGAACGTATCTCTGTTGGACAATATTTTTAATTAATTGAGTTTTAATTTGTTTAAAACAAATTGAATTTTATTAAAAAATTTTTTATTACAAAATATTTTAAAATTTATAATTATAGCTTTTATTAATAGTCTATATACCATTTTAAGAATGATAAAATATAATCGGTTTAGAAATATATTATATATAATAACATTTTATATAAACAGTTAGTTTTTACTTAATGAAATAAGAATATGGATTAGCTTAAAATTTACAATGTTTTTACTTTATTTTTTTAAGTAAATTTTATTGACTAAATGATCGTTATAAAAGTGTAATTCCTTTATACCTTATCACAGTATTAAGACTCATCAGACATGAAATGTTTGTATAAGAAATTTTAAAAATTGAAACTTACAGCCATAAGAGGCCCAGCCCTTTTTTGCCAGTAACTCTTGCATCCAATGGCTGTAAGCATTGCAGCAGCTGTTGCACTAACATAAGCAAATCCCAACTGACCTGTTGTAACAGGACTATTTGCATTTCTGTTTGTATAATTGACCAAAGCGTTGAATGATTGATTCACCCATTGCCAAAATACTACCGCAGTTGTAGTTCTAATATGCAAAACCAACGTTAAATTCAACATTTGCATTCATGTTCATATTTGTAATTCAATTAACCAATCGAACTTTTTCTTTAATTTCACTTCTAACATCTAGTTGTGTAATCAAATTGATTTAAAATCACATATTATACAATTATTATTATAAAATTATTATACTTTACCATTAAGCAATTTAATTTTGTAAAAATTCACTTCTATAAAAGTATACAATGGCTTTTTATAAACACATCAACATATCAATGAATCCAAAATCCTTTTTATGTTTAAATAAAGACAAAACATTAGTTTTAAAGTAATTTTTTAAATTAATTAAAATTTTTTCAACTATAGTATAATATTAGTTGATGAAATTAAAAACGACCAAATTCTTTTGTAACTTGAACAGTTCATAATTTAAAACACTAAGTTAGTCGCATTTTTTAATCTACACTGAGAAAAATTTCCATTAAAAATTACTGTGCTAAAACAATAATTGTGTACGATGAGTGTCAACAAAGAAAAATTACATTTATAGCACAGTAAAACATATAGGGAAATCGATGCAATGTTT
>JABFQC010000445.1:0-27532 GCA_022817085.1 Psilanteris sp. ZL-2020
ATCTAAATTTGTAATATCAGTTTTTTAAAGATATGTAATATAATTTTATAATAACTGAACGTTTATAGTTATTATTTTATATTTAAGCAAGTAAATTATACATTTAATTGGATCGATCCAGCTAAAAAACTAAAAAAATAATTTTAAACGACATTTATAAGTTCATAACAATTATAAAACCATTTAAGAAAATAGATAGCAGTCTTATTAATGTTATAATTGAAATTAATGTTCAGACTTGAATTTTTTATTTTTAAGCGAGATTAAAAAAAGTTCAAGAAATTTGTTTTATATAAGTTAGATTGAACTCAAAATTTACTTGAAATTTATCTCAGATTTTATTTATTTTTATATTCAAAAGACATTTTTTATGCAGGAGTTATGAAATAACTTGTTCTTTGGAATTGAATGTAAATTTTTATATTTTATACTTCTAAAATTGTTATATTTGATGTGTTACTGAATGCAAATCGTCATCGTCGATGCATTATATGCATGTATTTTTATTTTAAGTTCACTATGACTTTGAATGAAGGGTTAACATGGCATTTGGTTTTGTTGCGCAAATTCAACCCTGACTTATGTTGTAGTGTGTGCGTCAAAAAGATACAAATATGTTGAAGATTGTACAACATATCGGATTCTTGATGCGCGTATGAAAGTAAATTAAGAATGTATGAACCTCGAATGTGGGAGATGAAGGTTTAGAAAAAACAGTCGATAGTACATTTATTTTTTATAAATAAACATGTGCTTTCTGAATTATATGTTGTTTTTCTTATATACTTTCATGCCTTTATATTAATAATGCCAACTATTTATTAGTTAAATTTTCATAATTATATAATCATTTTATTAAACCTAATTAATATAAATTGATAAGTTTAGATAATGTGTTTAATTTACAAAAATTAAATAAACAAAATAAATACATTTAAAAAGCGCAAATTTTGGCACCCAATTTGTATTTGCAATGCAGTAATTTGTGCACCTCAAAAAATATATATTCAAAAGTAACAGTTCCAGAGGTTACATAGATACATTTATATTATAAGAAATTCACGCTACAGCCATATTTCATAATAAATAAATAAAAATTATAAATGATTAGATAATAATTAATTTTTAATTTTTGAATACTTTTTATTTATAATTTTTATAAATTCTTTTTTATTTTTATATGGAGATTAATTTTTTACTTATTAAATATTTAATTATTATCAAAAAGTATAATATTATACAGATTATAAGAAGTAAGAAAATAAGCCTTTACAGAATTATAAATCAAAATTAAGTTTTGTTATTGAAATAATGAAATGCAAATCCGATAATTTCTTAGATCAACTGAGTATACAATTACCTTCCTATTTTTATATTGTTTTCTCAATTGTTATTTGTTAAAATGCAGAAGTTGATCATGAAACCAATTAGAGAGATTGCAAAATAATAACGGTAAATTATTATGTTGAGATCAGTTAAAAATGATTTGTAAACAATTTGTTGTTAAATATAAGTAAATATACCTACAGTTATTTGATTTGTGAGACATTAAAATTATTTTGCATTCGGGAATGTTTCACTGTTTAAATTACTCAGAATCGAAGTATTATGAAAATGTTTGAAAAATATACTCATAAATTATTTATAATATCTGGATATTTATACATAGATTTTATTTTATTTCTTTATGATACATATATTATTAATATAAATTTGTTAAGCTAAATTCCTCTCCCTTCAACGCTTACTTCATTTGAGATGACAGTCAAGAACGAAGAGAGCAAAACAAAAACAATAATCACAGTAATAGGTTTATGAATGAATTTTAAAATAAAGACAAGATTAATTTATAACATTTAGGTTGAAAAGTAATAATTGAATATTAAAAAGTAATAGATGTAAATAAAATATTGTATTTAAAAATAAAATGACGTTCTGCTAAATTATAACGACTCTTCTTTATTGACTGTTGGTTAAGCTTCGAGTCCCATCCGTCAGACTGCGCGTCACAGTGCTCATACCCCACCCTTGAACTCTGCACCGAGCCCGAAGCAGCCCAATCGACGCAGCGAATCGCGAGTGCGCGGGGCCCGAGCTGCTCGCAATGTATCCAGTGTTCATCGCGGGATGATAGCGCGCGTAGCGTAGTACGCTGATGTTCCGCGTTGTAGCCCGGAGACGTCCGACGACGAACAATTGCGCAGCGCCGCTGTCGCGCGTGTCGTGCTCTCGCTCTGCCTTTGTCCGCGCCCCTACGCGCCAGCGCGCGCACGCACTACGTTTGTCTTTGTCAGGCGCGCAGCTTGCGCGCCTGTCTCCGTCTCGTTCCAGTTGCGCTCCGTCTAGCGTTGGTAGCGCGAGGCAATGATGGCCGACGTCGCCGAGGAACGGCTCGCGAGCACCGCGCAGCAGCCCGTCGACCGCCTAAAGCTGCTTTATCCGATGGTCAACGAGGACGAGACCCCGCTGCCACGGTCTTGGAGTCCCAAGGACAAATACAATTTCATCGGCCTCAGCCAAAATAATCTTCGCGTCCACTATAAAGGTACCTCTTTCTGTCTCTCTCGCACTTTTTTTCTATCCCCTCTTCCATACCCTCTCTCTTTACACTGACCCCCTCTCTTTTTTTCTCTGCCATCCACCATTAACTTCATTTCTCTTCTTCCTATTTCTCTTCACTCTTCCTCTAATTCTATTTCGCCTGAATTATTGCTTTAGAGTCCTTCTCTTTCACTCTGTTTCATTCTACCACACAACTTCTCACTCGGACGACTTCGTCTATCGCTTCGCTTTTTCTTCCGTCTTCCCTTCTCTTCCTCCCGCCCCTCCCTTCAGTCCCGACCCTCGTTCTGTCAAAATCAAAGTTAGTCTATCTTTGTCTGTTTCGCGTGGGTTTTGTTTTCGTGGTTTCGTCGAGGGTTTTTTGTTTTTGCTGCCAGAACGTAGGGGAATTGCAAAGAGGGGTATCGATTAAAAGTACAACAAAGGTATCAGCTGATTGGAGAGGGGGCAGTGTCATTGACAGCTGTTCCAGGCCAGGCCTTTTCCTTGTGGGTCTGCTTCGTCTGTGCGTGCATGTGTTCTGGGCCAAGTGAGAGGTGTGTGTGTGAAAGAGAGATAGATACAAGAGTGACACCAGCAACAGCTGAGAGGGTGTGTACGTTAAGAAGGGGGAGGAAGGTGGATTCCTTTTTCCTTTTTTTCCTTTATTATATTTTAACGTTATTTAATATTTATATTTTTTTCACTTGTATTGGTTCAATCTAAGTTCATTTTTCTTTTACTTTTTCACTTCTTTTCAACAATTTTATGTTGATTTTTACATATAAATTTGACATAATATGCCAAGTCATGTATTTCACTATATAATCTTTTAGTGTTACTATAGTTTTTGGTTCATTCTTTGTTTGTTTTAATTATGATGTAATGAATGCAATGTCAACTGTTTTACATTACTTTCATTAATTTTGCATTTTCTATGTTTATGGTTTACTTTTTTTTATTCAGTTTCTCACAGAATATATCAAAAATAAGAATGAAGGTTTAATAAAATGGGTTGGTATTGTTTATATAAAGTTATTTATTATAATGCAACTTAATATCAAGGACCATATGTTCTTTGATTTAGAATACTAATATTTTATTAATTATCAGTCATTAAATGAAATAGTTAATGAATTGAAATTATAATTCATTTGAACTATGAACAAGCTTTGGTTTTATTATTTTACATCAAATTCTGCTTTGAATTTACAAATTTCAAACTTAATTAAACGAGATGATTAATTATTATACTAGAATAAATTTGGTTTTAACATAATTAACTTATTGTTATATTTAGTATTTTAGTTAATAAATTTTACTTAATCAATGTAATACAATTTAGTAGAATTTTATTATTTTCAATAGGTAACTTTTTCATTTAAAATAATAATTTCATATAAATGATTAATGTTATATAAGTTTTATATGTAATAAAAATAAACATGATTTAATATTCAATAATCTATTTAATAAAATTTAGGTTGTTTACTTTTTAATTATCATTCATATCTTTTATTTATTCATTACAGTATATATCTTAATTAAATCAGAATAATAAATTTAATAAGATAAGTTAATATTATTATATGAAAATATATATATTATAATTGCAATTTGTGAAATATACTGCTATTTTTAATATTTTATATTGTAAATAAAATAAATTATATATAATTGTTTAAATCCCTTACAATTGTAGTTACATATCCTATTATAAAACCATTTTGTATGAATTTCACTAAATAAGATTGATTTATTTACAATGTTCAGAAATAATAATATATAATAATGAAATAAATGTCAAAGAATGCAAAATAAAACAAATTATGAAAACATTCACCATTCTTCTAAATCATAACAATGATCTTAGTATGACAACTCATTAAATTTAGGATAACTTATTTGAAAATTGAATTACTTAAATATTTAATTATTTCTCTTAAATTGATAATAAATAATGTATATTAATCATAAATAAATAGTCATAATCATAAAAAAATTGTTTTGAAATCGAATAATTACTTTAAAGATAAGTTTTTAATTTATTAAAGTGTATCTCATTATAGATTATTCGTTTTTTGTTATGTTATTATTTAATATGTGATTGTTGTGAATTAAAATTATTAAATACTTTAATATTTAAAATATTATAAAATAGTTAAATTTTATTTTTCCAGTGACATACTGGTTTTGCATAAATGCTATATTTTAATCATAGAGTAAAAATTTACAGATGATTTGAGTTTCCACAGAAAGCAGCCACCTTTTTATCATATTAATGATTTGTGTAATTGAAATCGCTTGTTCTTCATCGTTGCACATTGTCCCAACGTTGCCAAGTTTTAATACAACGAATCATGGATCAAAGTTTGCAGAGAATTTTCTACCAAAAATTATTCCTATTCTTATGAATAAGTTGATGATTGTCAAGAAGATGAAAATTTTCTTTTTAAATCAATCATAAATATTCATTCATCATTAAGTATGTTAAAAATGATATTCATAAATACAAACAAAAATAAATTGACAACTAATATAGAGATTGTTTATTAATATGGATTTCAATTTTAAAACTGTAACAGAAATATTAGTGATGTATGATTAAATATAAAGCTATAATCTATTTTTAAATAAAGTAATTATTTTTGCATTAAAAATATACACATGCCAGAATTATTATTTTTAAATTGTAATAGTTATATTTATTGTTAGTTAAATACGCATAAACATGAGTATAGATATACATATATATATATATAAATTTGAACGATGTTGTCTGTAATGTGTCAAATTATCTATATCTAATAAATGATATAAAGATAATATCTATGTTGCGAAATTTCACGACGGGTCAGTATTTGACGCGACAATGATCGTTTACCTCCCGGACTAAGGTGTACTCATCTTATATTATGAATATTGCAATCACTTTATCTGTAAAATGTGAAAAAGAATAAATTGTTTGTATGAAATAAATGATTACAATCATTATTGCTTTTTAAATAAAAAAGTTTTATTATTGAATGAAATTATTTTTGATATTTCAATGAGTAAATACACTCATATCATTATAAATGTAAAACATAATACAAGGCTACATAGAACCATATACTCTAAAAAAGTCATATTACATAATTTGAATATTGCTACAGCACAAAAATTAAATTCATTATTGTATTGTTAAAAAATACTAATAAACATTTTCTAAGCCATAAAATTCTGAAATTGAATCAATAAAGCAATTTGCTGAAGCAACAAAATTTACATTCAAAATTGTTTCATGACTGGATGAAATAAATTGATGTTGTCCATTCAGCAAAATGTTATATTAAATAAGTAATTCTATATATTGGTTGTTAAATCTAACAAATTGTTCAATGTCTGTAAACTTGGCAACCAGGTTAGTGAGAAAATATTCGCTATATTTATCTAATACCCGCAACTTTTTCCTGGAAATCTTTGTCATTCTGTACATAAATTCATCTTTAACTTTTTGTCAGTCTTTGTTCTTCGTCCATTTTGTGTATCAGTGATATTTGTTTTAAAATGTAGCCAACATCATTTGAATATGTTTTCTCAATATTTTTTCTTTTGATTGTTATATTTTAAAAGAAATTATATATTAATTTATTAATTATAGTTATTTTATGTTTCATTTTAATTAAAACTTTCACATAAATAAAATAAATGAGTGGATTATATGATATTGGTTTTTATCAATATAATTTATATAATCAAATAAAGGGAAAGAAATTATTTTTGATAATTTTTGATAATAAATAAACATACATTTGTATATGAAATATAAATATCTAATTATGTTTATTAATCGTTACAATATTTTAATGTTATTTAATAAAAGTAACTATTTGTAATATATGTATATTATATTAAAATTCAGTAAATGTTCATATACACTTAAGTATAATATCAAATTGATGTACTATTATATATACTTTATTATATGTATAAAATTAAATTAAATTTCAAACTTAAACTCATTTTTAAATAGTTTCAGATTTATCAATATAATGTTTCTTTGAATAATGAAGTTTAACAATGGACATAATTCATTACTTATTTAATAAAATTAAGGAATGTTCATTAAATTAAAAATATTATAACACAAAATATCAATTTAAATGACACGTGATTTAAAGACTTTTCTATTTCAATTGGCTGCAATGCTGCTAGTGAACTATTAATAGTGAAAAAGCTTTAAGTACCAACAATGAGTGAATTTTTAAATTGCAAATGAATAATATGACCATAAGTGCTGTATTTTAATTCCTTAAATAATCAGCACGATGGTATTAACATGTTTTTATAATAAAATCTAATCAGATGATAAGAAATTTATTTCAATTAAATTTTTTAATAAAATTACAACATTATTAATTCCTGCATACGCTACATTGAGTATTATAATTAATTTAAGATATATTACTACACATATCTAATTATTATTATGAACTACAACATAATACCAGTACAATCTAAAATACGCGGTCATATTATTTCATAATATTATTTAAATCATAAATGTTTATTATATAATATTACAATATATCTATATACTTAATGCAATTTACAATTTTTTAATATATAAACCTATTAATAAACAATATTAGTAATTTAGGAATTACATTGCTATTTTTATTTTATAATTTACATAACCACGATAATTGTTTAAAATTGTTATAAAAAAATGTAAATAAGAAAATTAAATATTAAAATTAATTTGTTTAATTAAAATGTTTGAATTTTATGTTTACAACAAACAAAATCAAATAAAATAGATTACAATTAGAAGTAGTTCCACAATTGTGAAAAGTGGCCATGAAATGTGCTCAAGTTTCAGTGACAAAGTCAAAAGTTCTTGCTTCTTGTACGGTCGATTTGTCGTATTACTAAACAACACACGAGAATCGTGATTTTTCTTACATTTCTCACTTTTTACTCTTAAATAGTATATTTAGATATTTTGGTTCTTAATGTTTTATTCATATTAATATTTAAATGCTTCCTTTAAACTTTCAAAAATATAATTATAATCTAATTTAATAATTACATATTTTTTTATTCAAACAATCAAGATATTCATTTTTATTATACAAAACTAGATTTGTAATCTAAATTACAATATACATGCACGCACGCGCTTAGACAAACTCCTACATGTACATTAACACACACATATATATATCTAAGTAAATAAAAATTTATATATACATATATATCATTCTAATACAATCGAAATTCAATGTCTTCATTCGTCATATTTTGTCTTATTGTTTAATTTAAATTGATGTGTAATATACGGTTTGAAAAAACTCGTTATTTTCACTTTCTTTTATGCATGAAATTCTCTTTTTAATTATGTCGCCATCAAACGACTAATTACGCAATGAGCAGAAAAAAGGAGCATTTTGGAAGGTAGAAAAAAGTGAATTGAAACGTTTCGTGCTCTAGCTTGGCAAGTACGAAGGTTGAAAAAGTAATGATTACACAGTTGCAGGGTATATAACGCTGAGCGTACGTCACCGTAAATGTTTAATGCCGAAGTAACTGTATAAATATGGTACACGTTGGATGGATGTTGTGCACAATATCTAGCCTCGGTGAAAGAAAGTTTCCGTGGTTCAAAAGCGGGACACGCATTAGAAGAGTGGAAAGGTGCGCGTGGTTTTAGGTCCCTTAGATACTGCCAGAAGATTTTTCAAATTTATCGTTACACTGAATGAATCGTTATTTGTAGAAGTTAACAAATATTCTATTGTCTTTACGAACCTTATAATGGTCTGATAGATTTAACAGATTTGTTTTGATAATATTGGATGTTATTTGCTGTTGGTTTCCAATCGTTTATAAATCAATTTTTTAGGCATATATTACTATTGTAATCTAATTAAATGGTGAAATTACAATAATTGAATATTAATATCGTTATTGACTTGTGTATATATTATTAAAAACTTGTATATATATTATATTATTAAATAATTGTATATATTATATTAAATATACAATTATTTACTATTGATTAATACTCTCTAAACTGTAACTAGTTAATTCTATCTATAAATAATTCAAGTATGTGCTTTTGTATAAACATATAACTATATATTATAGAACACAATATTTTAGATTGCCAATTGCAAATATTAAAATAATAGAATCAGAAATTTAAGTTTCGACGCAATGGTACAAATGGTTGATTGTGAATTGTGATGTCTTAACGCAGAAACTAATATGATGAGATGAATGAATGTTTGGTATGAATTACAAAGACAATGCGTAATCAATTTCCATATCACCTTGTCAAACCTTTTAGGAATAACTTGAATTTTATTTTGCTAATACATTGGCGAGTGGCGTGCTATTAATTTACCAAACAATTTCATTATTTAGTATGCTTCATTTAATAAATCATTTATTTATTGTATTATCACGTAAATATACATGTGTGGTAATAAATGAACACATATGAGTCACATGCTATTATATAATATATATTATTAAATTACGCATGTATTCATTTAAATATATGTAAATAATTGATCAATATATTTTACATATGTTATATTCTACAATATATTATAGATATCGGTATTTTTTTAAATTAAAAAATTTACTTTCGGTTATAATTATTTGCAGTTTGTACATATATTTCAAGATTTATGATAACATACATCGTTATATTTATTACCCAATCTCTTTCAATGTAGATAAATATGTACCGAAGATTTGCAGGAAAGTAAACTATCTGAACAATTTTCTTAAGTTAAACTTTTACATTATGTATTAAGGCAAGATTATATATTAGCATATATTACAGAGCAAAAATGTTGATATTTGTTTACAGTATATTAAATATGTAATGTACATTAGCTGGTTTCATTTCTTTTATTCATTTGTAAAATATACACTTACCGATTATAAGACGATTTTACATTTTGAAAGATATTAGAAAACAAATAAAATTAAATAATTTATTAACTTTTGTAATGTATAATGTATAAAAATTAAAAAAACACGTTTTATTTATTAACAAATAATTGGAACTTAAATGTTGATAAATTAATTATCAATAAGAATTTTGTACATTTTCAATTAATTTAATTACATTTGATTAAAAAAATAAATTTTCAATGTTGAAACTTGTTTCAAGTGTAGTTGGAGGATTTGCATGGGATTAAGCAATTAATGAAACTCGATCAAGGTGTTTAAAATAATCAGGAGATTTCTTTCCTTCACTTTCATCCAATTAAATTAATTAAAGAAAAATAATTATGTTACAATTCTAAAGAAACATAGCTTGTTCAAATAGAACAAAAATAAACTTATAATTTCAAAGATGTTAAATTTTGTACATTATTTCATCTCTTTATTTATTACATGCTGTAAATATTGAAAGTTAAAATTACGTTGTAAACATTTTAAAATTAAAAATGTTTATACATTTATTTTTAATATGGATATTATTAGTAGAAAAAAATTATTTTAAACAAAGCGTTTGTATTGATTGCATGCTTTCATTATGCAAGCATTTTAGAAGCATTTTATGAACAAAAAAATCGAAAAACAGATTTAAATATAAAATAATATATCTTAACACGTTGCAATTTTACATAATGAAATATTGATTATCATAACCTAATCAAACACATGTTTAATTTTGAGCAAAAGTTTGTATTTAGTTTAACTTAAAACTATGACTAACAAGAAATGATAGTATCGTGTGTTAAAAGTAGACTGCAGTTTATAAAACCGAAAAAGCACTTGGGAAGAAAAATAATAGCCGTACGTTTCTATTATGATTTAATAAAAAAGTAATGTCTAATATATTATAGTTATTAAAAATAAAAAAAATCCCTTTCATTATTGGTACCGAATGACATACTATTGTTAATAACAAAATTTTAAAATTGTTTTTGCTTCGATAACTGAAATGTGTTAAACAAATTTTGTAGAACATATATAAGATTATATCCATGCAATTTATAGAATATTTATTAAGTTGCGTGCATTTTTCAGTTCAATAATTTCCATTATGGATCCAAATGTGCAATATATTGTACAATAAGTTAATTTTAATACGATATATAATCTAATCATTTTATAATATATATTATAACAGATGGAAACATAATATTGTTAGAACCGACATTGATAAGTTTGCAAGGTATAAAGTAACATCAGTATATTTTACTTCTTAAAAGAAAATGAAATCCATTGAATTAAATTAACAGGCGACTACATGATTATACATGAAAAACAGAGTAAATGTTAATTATATAATTACAGTTTATGTAGACATCATTGATTTCTCTCACTTTCAATATCAACGCCAAGCATAATCTTTAAAGCAGTTTATCAACATCAATCCCTTTTTATTAATAATTCTGTATTGCAAACCATATGCACGGCAAAGTTGGCAAATTATTAATTGTTAGATAAATCATAAACAACGTAAATTAAGGTACAAAGTAATATTGATCTGAATCAATTAATAAATTAAAAAAGAATCCACTTTTTTGCGTCAAATTATTTATTCTTACAAACTTCGATCAAATCGCAAGAGGTTATGTTACCCATTAAAGATTATCACGAGTCTGAAAGTAGATACTACTTTTATTCAAAATGGTATCTTTTGCTTCAACGGTGCTATTCACGTTCAATAAGACACGGGCAAGAAAGTAATTATCCTTTCAAATCAAAATGATTTCTTTAGGGTAAAGATTAAAACAAAATTCCTTTGGTTTAAAAACAACGTCCATTCGATTCAATATCAGCTTCCTGTAGAAATAGAAAATAATGTTTATATGAATCGCATTGTATTTTTATTGCCATCATTATTATTTGAACTCGTCACAAATTGCAACGCAAACGAAAATACAATTACTCGTGCGCTAAAACTTGTATTATTAAAACAGATATCGACTTGGCAATCTGCACATGCATTTAATATATATATATATATATATATTATTATCATTGATATAATATTATTGTACACAGAAAAGAATTGCAAAATTTGTTAATAAGGAAAATGTGTACAATTGGTATAAAAAAATTCACTAAACAAATTGGTTAACACAAAACTAATGTTTATAAATATTTACGGCTTGTAACGTACAGATTGATACAAAACATCGTCATATTCTATAATTGTATTATTAATTTAATATTCATTATAACGAATTAACTATTAATAATTCACAATCGCGTCAAATAATATTTCTTTATTTAAAAAAAAAAAAAAATTGATGTCGATGAATAAATAAAAGCGACCTTCGTGTAAAATCAGGCGACTGCACGTTTGCGCAAATTTGTCGCGACAATTTGCCAGTCGACAAGGCACGAAACAACAAAACGTCGCACCGAAAAACCGATCAGACGCAAACGGGATGCTCGTTTCTTAGCCTTAAACGGCGATTAGCGGGTAGGGGGAAGCCGCCCCTGACGATGGCATCTCTCGGCACATCAATTATCGAGCGGCCGAGGCAACAAAAAAGCGCATCCGCGTCGCTACTTAATTGTCGTAGCTTTGGGCTGTCGAAATGCAGCCCGCGGCCACGGCAACCGGGGCGGAGAAGACGAAAAAGCGGCCCGCGAATCGCATGCAATTTCATGGCCTGTGAAATATCGACGACGTGGGTTGACCCAGTGACCCAGTTTCCGGTTGGTCCTTCGCATTGGCACTGAGTTTTACCCAATTTTCCAAGCGACGCGAACACGTGCCGCGACCGACGACGGGTTCGCTTTTGTCGGATCAATTTGGCCGTCGCGCGTTCGTTATCCTGCATCCTGCGAGGATCGCGAGGAGGAGTCCGCGCGTGCCGCATACAGCTCGCGACAATTCGAACGCCAAGTTGACGTTGACGGGGATTGCGCGGAATTGGTGTCGACGTTCGCGGAGGATTATTTCGGCTGCAAATTGCAAGAAGGTCCTGCGGAGGATACTGTAAATGCAAAATAAAAAGAGCTGATGCTAAAGAAATAATTGTATCGAGGAGAGAGAAAGAAATAAATAGACTTCCGAGGGCCTTTTGTTGGGCTTTTCAATGAAACCGTAAGCAATTTTTGTCTCGCGCAATGATACGTTGGGTTGTCGCTGCAAAATTTCGATATTGAGGCTAATCAGGCAACTCGGTAGGGCGCGCTTCGTATCGAATTGCGAACATGAAATTAATCAAATCCGAAAGATAAGGAACACACAAATTGTTGTTTCAAGTCGCGGCTTTCTCGGTTTTCCTAGATACAAAGCAGTTCGATATCGTTGAATCAATATTAAATACTCGGGAGAAAATTATACGGTCGCGACTTGCACCACACGGAAAATTATATAGTAAAGCCTGGAGGCTATTCACGACTTCCAGACGAAGTTTCGGTTTGAGTGTTGTTCGCAAATTATATTTATTTAAACAAATACAAATTCACGATTATTTCTAATAATAACGCGTTTCTATTAAAATTGAGTACAGGTAATGCCTGTTATCAGGGATGTGTTTAGTTTTTATTTCACTCGATTGTATTTTATTTTATTTCCGTTCACTCAATTCCACATACGGAGTGCATTTAAGTTATATTGCAAACAGAATTAACGTTTTATTGCAAGGTCTTTAAGAATTATTCTATTTATTTATTTTATTCAATTAAATATTGAACGATCATTGAATTGATGGAAGTAATGAAATGAAATGAAATGAAATTTAGTGGTATGTCGTGTTATTTGATCATTTTGAAACTTAATCGATTAATTTATTTATTATCGATTTTTTTTGTATTATTAAATTAATGATAAACATGAATTCAATTTAGGATTGGCATTATTTATGTAGTATTATATTTATATTAATAATATATATGATATATAATTATAGTTTGGATAAAATTAATTAGTTTTAAGTTTTAAAAGTTTGTTGTTTAACTACAATTTTAAGATTCGTTCATATCCAACGATCGAAATTTCATGCGTATGATTATTTGGTCGGTATTGTATTGACGAGTAAAACAGAATGTTTTAAATCTGTTTCAGAAGGGTTGGTTAGATCAATAGACGGATTTGCAATTTTTTTGACTTTCCTTTCCTGAACACCTTTCGTCAACATTAATTGCAACCTTAGTTAATTAACGCCGAGGAAATGAAATTATACAATTTACATTGTAACATTTTGATGCTTCTGATTGGTTAAACCAACTGAATCCAATTACCTCGTTGCTAAAGTTGGTTACAATTTCAATTGTACGACTTTTACAGTCGGAAAATTTCATTTTCTCAATGAATGAAATATTTATATTTACAAACTATACTGAATAACGGTATATAGATAGGAATTTAACTATCTAATTTAGAAAGTTACTTATGGTTTAAAAAATATTTTGTGGAAGCTGTTTTTGCTACAGCTTCAAATTTTTTACATACCATCAACTATTTAGATATTTAAAAGTTTAACTGTTTAATATTTATTTATTTATTTATCCATTAAATTTTTTATTAGAACTAAATTTAAATTTTAAGTCATTCTAATCTAACCAGTCACTAAATATATATAATTTCACTGTATTAAGATTCCATGAATAGACTTTCAGTTGAATACCTAAGACATTTTTAGATCCAGCAAAGACTTCAGATACGAAATTAACTATATTTCTATAACTTTACATTTAGTATTCCAGTGAATCAACTCATCATGTTACTATATCAGCTAACCTTTTAGTATGTTTCTATTCAAAGTTATTTGTTAACTGCGTTAAGTTATTACATAATAAAGATCTATAAGACTCATAAGGCATTGAATAGTTATATTGAATTATAATTATTATTATGAATTCTGCTTAATAGTATACTATATTAACAGAATACTTTTAGTTAATGAATTTATTAAAATTTGTAATTTGTAAACTACAATGTAATGTATACTGTGTATAATCAGTAAAATATTATTTTATTCATTAATCAATTCAAATATAATAAAGTCTGTAATTAGGAAAATTTAAATGAGAGTAAGTTCTATATATAATATGCTTTGTCTTCTCATTTTCCTATTAATGAGAAATATTGTCCAATGAAAATATTCTATTTTATCACTACATGGTGCAATAAACATACCTCACAATATCACTTATTCTTTCTCTTAAAAGCGAAGATTCTGAATTAAATTTATTAAAATATATTTGTCACTTTGTAAATATAAAATATTACATTAATTACATTATTCGAATAATGACTGTTAAATTGAAATATGTTAATTCGAGGAATTTTCTTTAGGGCATGGAAAAACACATAAAGACGCTGCAAGCGTGCGCACCCCACATGCGATACCGGCTGCCTGCGGACTTTACTACTTCGAAGTGAGGATCGTGAGCAAAGGTCGAGACGGGTACATGGGTATTGGACTGTCGGCACAAGAAGTCAACGTTAACCGATTACCAGGGTGGGATAAAAATTCGTACGGGTACCACGGAGACGACGGGCATAGCTTCTGTTCATCCGGGACTGGCCAACCTTACGGGCCAACGTTCACCACTGGTGATGTTATTGGATGTGGAGTCAATCTCGTCGACAACACCGCCTTCTATACCAAAAACGGACATCATTTAGGCATCGCATTCACAGATCTTCCTGTAATAACCAATTTTCTTATCTTAAAGTTAAATGATCAACATTTTCAATAGTCCGAGTCATTATCTTTTTTTCAAGGATTTATGTTTTGCACTTTAAATGTGTCATTTAAGCTTTATAAAAACAAGTTGTGTAACTTATAGGATTGTAGACAACCAATGCAGGGAGGTTTTTGTGTAAATAATTTCTGCAAAAATATAAAAATAATTATTATAAATTGGTTTTAATAATTTGTGAATTATGATTGGCATAAAATGAAGATAATGTCAATAATATCAGGAATATAATATATTCAGGAAATAGAGTAGTAATGTAAAGAACTTTCTGGGTCTCTTATAGTTGTCTGGTAATGTTGATTAGCATATACTCTATAACACAATTTTTTAATTCTGAGAAAAGTTTTTATAAAATATTAAATTTATCTTATTAGTAAATAGATTTCTGTATATTTTAAATATGATAATATAAGTAAAACAATATTGTTTAATTTCTGATAAATAAATGATTTAAGAAGATAATAGATGTCAATTATAAAAGATATTTTGGTTAAACTAAAAATACAAAAAGTATAGTTAAAACGTATATTTTAATTATATTTTTCATTTGTTCAATTATATATGTTACATAAATCATTCATATTAATTACATATTTATTAATGTTGTATATATTATGAGAAATTATAATATTTAATATATGTACAAATTTTAATAAATAAATTGAAAAAACACAATTTAAGCAAAATCAGTAATTAACATATTATATTTTGTCTATTTTATCTTTCTTTAGTTTACAAAATCATTGTCTTAAATGTTGATAATAATACGAAATTACACATTGTTTGACTAAATTTGAGTATGACAATAAGTAGTAATTCATTTTTAAAAGCTTGAAAATCTATATAACAAACACTATCTAGTCTGTCTATTATAAGAGTTTGAATGTAACAAGTTAAAAATTCTAAAGTTTGTTTATTTGAAAATTAAGATAATTTTTCTACATAAAATATAATATTTAATTTTACAAAACAGAAAACTAGATATTACGAATATTTTTATTATACAAAAAATAGATAGCACAAAGTAATTGACAATTTGACAAATGTACTTTGTAGAATAAATATAATTTAGTAATGTATTATATTAATTTTATTATAAATATACATATTTACATTTAATTGAATAAAGTATAAATAAATAAAATGCAAATAATATTACAGTTTTCAGGTTATACATTATGTATTTTAATACAATTCAGAAATCTTTTTGATTAAAAGCTTAAAATCTTGGGAAAAAATTATATTTATACACACTGTTAATATGCAATATAATTGTATACATATAGTTTTTCATTAATAATAAAAAATTTTATAATTAATGTAAATATATATATATATATATATCAACATTTCAATTTTCCATATAATTAAGATCAGAAATATAGAAATTGAAAGATTAAAATGGAAATTATATGTTTCCAGTTATAAACTATGTTTCTAACTTTTGAGTAACTTGAGTTTAATTTATGAAATTAACAAAGTTATAATGATAAATGTATAATTCTGATGTAGTGTTAACATTTTATATAGATTTTAATATGATTAAATATTTGTTATATTATTTCTAAGGTATTATTAGTAATTACTGAAATAATAACTTTTATATTAAAACAGTTTTATACATTAAAAGTTATTATTTTAATTATTAATTATAATAAACTGAAACTTTATAATTATAAAGATTATATTTTTAATATACAATTTTTGTTTCCAGTCAAATTTATATCCAACAGTTGGACTTCAAACACCAGGAGAGGTTGTGGATGCGAATTTTGGTCAGTCACCATTTTTGTTTGATATTGAAGATATGATTAACGAGCTCCGTGATCGGACGAGATTACAAATCATAAATTACCCAACGCCTGACCAGGGACAAGGCCAGTGGCAGGCTGTTCTTCACAGGTTGAAACATTATTTTATTTCAATTTAAATGACAATTATGTGCATATTTATTTCTTTAAAACAGATAATTTTAAAATCATTCAAGCTTAGTTTAAAGAAAAATTTGTATTTTGTAAAAACATTTTACATAGCTTAAGTGAATTAATAATGAAAATGTTTTCAGTTTAGTATATGATCTATCTAAAATAAAGTCAAGGTTATTGGCAATAATTTGTTTGAACAATTATTGTGGTTTATAACTAAAATTTTACAGTAAATTTTCTGCTAAAGTTTTATGATTTTAGAAATATATATTAATATTTCACAATATACTGAAAGATATAAATAAATATATTGATATTTAATGCTTTTCTTAAATTTATCAATGTTTTCACAATTCTAATATATTTTATTAATTATAGAATGGTATCTACGTATCTTGTTCATCATGGTTATTGTGCTACCGCGGAAGCTTTTGCAAATAGCACAGGACAAGTATTCGAGGAAGACTTTAATTCTATAAAAAATAGACAAAGTAAGTCTTGTACACATTGGTGTCAATATCAAGATCATAGATTGTGTTGATTGTAAATTGTCGAGGTTTTTGCCACACCTAATTTTGCTTATTTCATGGTCTATTTTATATAGTAAAATAAACATTTGGATAACAATTCAAACTTACAAATTATGTTATAAGATTATCTAATATATATAATTTTGAATACTATATATTAAAGAATTATAATTTATTATGATCTTTATAAAAGGCATAACACCTGTAACATTAGTAAATAAATAAATTAATTAATATTATTATTAAAGTTAATAACATGTGTATATATATTTTACAGAAATATTGAAATTAGTTCTGGCTGGTCGAATGGGTGAGGCTATCGAACTCACGAGCAGATTATACCCAGATCTCTTAGAAGAAAATCCGAACTTAATGTTCGCACTCAAGTGTAGACAGTTTGTTGAGATGGTGAATGGCAGTGACTCCGAGGTTTGTCAAAGTAGCAACGAGAATCAAACGAGCGTAATACAATCGACCAAAGCATACACGAAAGCCTCGGCGAACGGCAATGTCGAGGAAATGAATTTCAACAACTCAATTAATGGCTCTACGACCGAGCAACAACAGTTTATTAACGGACAAATCGAGGATGATGTTGATATGGAGGAGAGCACGATGAATGTCATTAATGGCGTTAAAAGCAGCAATGGATACCAAAATGGAAATGCGAGCTCTAATGGCTTTAAATGCCAAAATAGGGAAGATGTGGATATGGGTACATAATTTCTTGTTTATATTCATGTTATATTTATTTTTTAATAATAATAATAATAATAATACTCAAATAAAGTTTAGCCATTTAAAATAATTTTAAATGCAATTTTCAACACTGAAAAAACTTTTAGTATTCTTCTTAATAATAAAAACAAGCTGAAGTTTCAAACGTTGATTATCAACATATTTAGATAAATAATAACAATTGTTTGGAAGAAAAATTTACACTTTCTAATGGTAATATTTTTAAAAATATAATGTAATTAGAAATGATTAGAAACTTAAAATTAGAAAAGTAAAATTCGATACGATTAAACAAATTGATTAACTGAATTTATTAAATTCGTTGATATTCAACGTTTGGAACTTCACGCACGTCTAATTTTTCACTGTTTGATAATGTCAAATTCTTATATTATAATACATTATAGCTATTTGGTCATAAAGGGTTTCCCTAAGGCATAGTATTTGTAACAATAATAATCATGATGATAATAATAATAATTAAAATAATAATAATATATGATAATTTTATACAATTTTTGCTTAATAGATAACGGTACAAAAAAGTATAGTTTACGAGTTGTAATATTAGCATTAATTTAAAATATAATATTTTAAAAAAAATTTTGAAAACATTTAACACTAATCTATATAAATGCAATATTTACATTATCCTCATGTGATTTTACCAAGCATACAATTCTTAGTCAAGAAGAATGTATTTATATTAATACAACAATCAAGAAGTTTTACTTAATGAGTGTGACTACTCGTATGTCATTAATACTGAAAAAAAAATTCTTTGTATAGATGTATTTAATATATTTAATATATTTATATAATGTTAGATTTAGCTATGAACATTCTAGCTTTAGTAACGCCAGCATTTCTTAACCAATTATATAACACGCGTAAGAAATTTATTTCATTATTATATAATTTTAAAAAATGTCACAATTAATTAATAAAATTAACTTTAAAAAAACTAAATCTTATTTTAATAAAAAAATATTTTTAAGCTTGAAGTGATTTCTGAGAATCTATGTTAGGACAGTCAAATTCATTCCATAAGATTTAATTCTAAACGTATTTGTACTAATCGTTTAATTTTTTTCGACTTGGTATTAATTATGGAATGATTACACATAATAAAACTAAACCAAAATGAGTCATATTATAAGTAAATATAAGAAACTAAACTAAGTAAATATAATAGTATAAACCCCTAAAATACTTCTAATTTAATGAAGATTTATGTTTTTTATTGTTTGTATATTTATCAATACAATATGTATAATTTATTATCATAAATTATTATATATAATATAAATAAAAAATGTATAATGACTTATAATATTACAACTATCTTATTATGTCAAACATGCTGTTATGTTTATATAATTTTCTATACAATAGCAATGTACCTTAATTAAACATATTTCTAAATTAATAAAAAACCATGATATTTAATGAGATTTATTTAAACTAAATGTAATTTAACCAAAAACTACTATAATATTTTAGCTAAATATAGAATAACCAAAATTATTCAACTAGAATGAATTGAGAATAATAATATTTAATTATAAGTTCTTAAAACCATTCTAATTTTTTGAGTCAATACAATTGTTTTTTAATCAGGTTACGATAATATATATAGATATCATATTTCAGAAGTCGATACTGGTAATCCAACAGCACAACAGCAAAATGGAAATTACAATGGCAGTAATGAATGCATGATGAATAAAAGCAATAAAAAACAATTATGTGGTGGCAACAAGCAGGCCATTGAGAAAATGCTCGAATTTGGCAAACAGTTATATTCGCAGTCGATACATCTGCGGCAACTCTATGGTAAAAATGAAAGCAACAAGAAAATGTTGCAGGATGCCTTCAGTTTGCTCGCTTATTCAAACCCCTGGGCATCACCGGTTGGGTGGCAGCTTGATCCACAACAGAGGGAAACTGTTTGCGCTAGGTTGAATTCTGCCATATTAGGTATTAAGTTATAATATATTTAATTATAATTAATATAATTAGTATACATAATCTTATCTGTGCAAATACATCCAATAATTAGGTTTGTTATAATTGATCATCTTATACTTTAAAACTGTATATATGTATGTTTAATATGTTTTAAAAATTATAATTTTCAACTTTATTTATATTTTACTTGAAAGTCTATATATATATAAAGTTTGAATGTATATTATTTATGTATGAATATCAGATTATTAAACATATATTATATTTCTTTGCAACTATATTACTGATGATTATTGTATTTATATAAAAACATCTTTATTGGTAAATGTACTTTAATGTTATGCTCACAATATTTTGCAGAATCGAGTAACATGCCTCGCCGTCCACCACTTGAATACGCTGTATCCCATGCGCGGCAGCTGGTCCGGTTGATGTCAATCGCGGGACTGGGAGCGTGTGGCTTCGCGGTCGTAGACAATATCATTCAATATTGACGGTGCCTGCCTCTGCTGCCACGACCGCTACTTCTACCTGCCCGAGTGTGGTGAGTGTCCTCGTTAATTATCCGGATAAAGTGCCTCACGATCGGCGGAGCCGGCCAACAACGAATCTTTCATGACACACCGCCCGAGTGCTGTGATTCATATCAAAAAGAAAAAAGACAAAAAACAACAAAAACAGGCAAAATGAAGATAAACAGTTTGGTTGCAAAATAACAATAAAGATCCTTAAAGTAACATGTGCAGGAAGAGAACATAATGTCAAATCCTTACCTCATCTTATACCTAATTAAAAAATTCTTATTCCCTCGTTTCTCCAGCAAAAATTTTAAAAATTATATTAAAATTTTGTTCCTGTGGCAAAAAGGTTGCCTTTTCTTTCCATACCTTTCCCTTACACCTTCATAATTGACACATGATTTAAACTGGATAAATTACTGAAACAAACGCAGAATAAATTGGTGAACCTATTTTTCGAAATAAACTCGAAGTAACGGCCAGCGGTGACTGGAAGCATGGAGGTATATACTCAGCTACGCCATCTACCCACCTACCGGCAACTTAATAATGTAAAGGATGGAACAGCTAAAGAGGACAGATAAAATCGCCGGGAGAGAGCACGTGAAAACACGAGAGTCACACACAGACACACCCGGTCCTCCGTTTCAGGGCGCAGATAGCGCTACCAGCAAATCAACGACCTGTATTTATCAGGAACAGTTCGTGTTGCATTTACCGAACACTTATTGATGGCTATTCCATAGGTAGAGGGCGAGGAGAGGGAGGGAGTCCTTTCGACTCCAAATTTTGCTTTGGATTGACATTGCTCGCCGAAGCGGGGGACGTTATTGTTTTGCAACAATAATTACGAGAAACAAAGGCAAGAAGTTAAACCTCTAATCGCGAAAACGATATTGTATTCTATATTAAGTGATTGTTTTTTACATGCGAAGAATAGTATATTATATATATATATATATTATACATATAATTAATTATGATGATGATCATTCGATGATGGCAAAACAAAATCATACGATGTGTAGGCGTAAGCGCGCGTTCAATTGTAATTCAATTCATTGTTTAAACAAGGATGAGAAAAGGAATAAAACAGACAAAGTTAAGCAAATTGTTTGATTGATTATGTTGGTTTGTTGCGCTGCCTGTTGCTCGGAGCGCTTATCTCGTCAAGTCGTTTTCTTTGTTTGTTGTTTTTGTTTGTAGATCGTATCGTTTTGTCTATACTATAGATGGAGCTCATTACGTTATTTTTCTGCCCCTAAGGGGTAGTTTGAGGGTCGACTTTCCGGGGCTTGGATGGTCTAGTGACGCTCTTCTGCAAATGGCGATATATTTTTTTATTTAATACATTGTTCTCTCTTGTTTGGAAATTTATTTGTATTTATGTTTTTCATTTTTTTAACTGATTTAATTTGATAATTAATTAAAACGGTGGAAATGTAATTTTTAATCATGAACATTACTTCATATATAATTGTACTATTGTAGGTATTGAAATGTTCTTATAGAATATTTTGTTATTGAAGTAAGTTTTTAAATGAGAATTAATTGTTATCTATGGATAATGTAATTCGTAATAATAATAATCTGCAATTGGAAGCTTGGAGATAGAGAATGAAATACAGTTGCCAGATTGAAAAGTTATAATTGTATATTTATGAAGTACATTTTTAGATTTTTAATATCAGTTCTTATTATTTTCATTATTCTTTAAATGTACAATTATAATTTAGAAATTAATAATATCAGTAAATAATGGATTACCGATGATAAAATTATAGTTATTCAATTGTTCTTATATATTTTTTAATATAGATTTATTATTTCTATCTTATACTTACAATTACATTTGCAATTATATTAACAGGATTAATTTATTAGATGCTTTATATTATTAATAATAAATTTACAATTAAAGATTACAATTTTGTGATATTGTGAATTCTTGTTATCTATGAATATATAATTAATTGTGATATTGTTGTTAAAAGTCTAACTTTTGGTATAGAAACAATCTGCTGTAATTTAATTGTAAATGTATTATTAATATTGTAAATTGAAACAAATTGTAGTTGTAAAATTATGATTATTAAATTTGATTTAATTATTTTCAGAAAAAGAAAGTTTGATGTTTACAATTTTAAAATTCAGGATGTATTTAGATCGCAACGTAAAACTACATGAAAAATCTGAAAGTACAAATTTATAACATTTTAAGATGAAGTAATTTAAACATACAAAGCTACTATTTTAGTGTTGTAAGTTTATAATTAAGAAATTGTAATTCAATCCAACTATTTATATTATATGCACAATTTTATGCAAGTTTTATAGTTTCGCGACTACTTAAATAAATATCAAAACATGACTATAACTTTACAATTACAAATTATGAAATCAATCATTTTGTAATAATAATTGTAAAACTTTTAATTTAATAGAAAATGCAAATTAATTATAAATTGTATAATTATAATATCAATTTTGTGCAATATCAAAAAGATAAAACGTTTGCTTCTTTTTTTTTATTAAAACCAAGAAAAACCTATTCAACACAAAAACTCAAATTGACATCATATATTCAGCTACATTGAGTCAAAATTTGCTTCGTTTCGCCATTTTGTAGAGCAAAATTGGCCGAATCCGCCTCGTTTGTGTCGACCAAATAGAGTTTTCGATCGTTACAGAGATGTTGACAAGTTAGATAGACAAGAAAATGGAAATGATAAAAACAAGTTAGACGAAGACAATTGAACACCAATTATGTGTGTACCATTCGCGGGACTGGGCGGACCTTATAAATGTTGTAAATAAGGCAATTTTTTGGTACTTTAGTACACTAGCGACACCTCGTGATATTAAATTTGTAGTTGACTCAAGTGAGCAAGTTGTACAGAAGTTATCAGTTTCTTTGTCTCCAAATGAGCAGCAAGTAATGCTAAGCGAATTGCTAACAAGTGAAATATTAAATAAACGATTAAGTATATATAAATAGATATAACACTAGACGGGGTAGTGGGATGTAAGATGAAATACGATGAAAACTTGTGTACAAAAGAACATTTCTATATATATATATATATATAAATAAATATATATATATATATATATATATATATATATATATATATATATATATATATATATATAATTTTACGTATTATACAGTATATATAAAGTATTTCATAAGCACATATGTAAGCAAGAGGATGGCGTACTACTCGCCCAGATCCCGCTATTGTAACATCGAAAACTCAGTTACAGTAATCGTAAGCGAATCGCAATTATGCTCGGGTCAACCTGTACAAATTTTCGCAGATCCGGCGCAAAAGCTTCCTGTTAAGCGTTCGTCTTTTCATCATTGTGTGTGCGCTAAGAATTTGCAATTCTTCGGTTCTCATCAACGTGTAATTAGAAATTTACAGTTATTGGTTTTAACAAATTGTCTTTGCATTGCTTGAATGTACATTAGAACTTGCCTCTTTGCTTGTTCTTTTATACGTCATTTTTTGCTTAGCTATTTTAGATTATATTTTTGTAACTGTCAGTCATCGAGGAGCAAATCAGTCGTTATCGGAGCAGTGTTAAAATTGCTAAGTTATTATTGTAATTCGTGCTTTTGCGTTTGTAAATTTTATGAGTAAACCATTTTTATTAGCCCTTTTGGTTATTCATTTACGAGTAGTTCATAGAATTATGTTTTTTAACTGTATTCCGCCGAATATCATTTATGTAATTTACAATTGATTTTAATCAACTATCGTATTTGTAGTTTAAGTTGACATTTGATATTTTAATTGTAAATTTATTATAGTTGATATACAAACTTAACTTGTAAATTATTTGTATGAAAATTAATTATATACAGTTGACACTCATAATTTTAAAAACTGATGCTAATCCTTGTAAAAAGGCTATTTTTATTATTGTTATTGAATGGAGTATTTAAAAGAATTCAAGTATATATGTTCATTAAGGACTTACATTTAGAATGAAATTTAAATTTATCTTTGTGAATTCTTAATTAGTTAATGAATAATTATTGAGTTAAGATAATGAATGTAATTTACTATCCGGCGCAAATAATTCCAGTTGTCACTACTGTGTGCGTTCCTCTAATTATCTTTTTCAATTTTATTTCCAATATATTTGCATATAGCTCCTCGATGTTAACCAAGTATCCCAAAACTTATGAACGCATATCTGAAATTTTTGCGATTTGACTGATCTTTTATCGTGTTCACTTGGGGTGTTTAATGTAACAAAAAAAGTGAAATATTTTTTTGCCATTTGGATTATATGTTATGTTTTATATTTTCATTTATAATAAATGTCTTAATTGTCAAAATGATTTGTAATTTATTATATTATATATAATATATTCAAATTAGAAGTAAATAATACATAATTTTTAAATAACTATATTAAAAGAAAATTTAAATTTGAAGGTATGTCCTTCAATAAAATTTTGTGTTTTTTTAAATTTATCTTTTTTAATATAAATTAAAATAAGACAATTATAAAACTATAAACATTTTCGTTTTCCATCCAAATCTTGACTGAGGAATATTTATGACTTTTTAAAACAGACAAATTGATAATTAGCATATTATAATTAAACTATCAAAACTATTAAAAGTTATTAAAAGCAAAATTAAAATTGATAAAAGAATTCGTTGACATCCCAAGTTAACACTTTATTAGTAATTACTTTTAATTTAGTTAACTTTTTGCAATTGGCTTGTGGCTTATTCTTTATCAAATTTGAAACTGCCAAAATAATTATACTACATTACTTTTTTAATTTATATTATATTGAACTTATGTTTATATGATTAGTTATTTAATACAGAATAAGCTACATATAAAACAAACGTTTGTTTAATAGCATCTACGTAAACCTTGGTTTTTTGTTGTCAATGCGTCATTTTGTCATTACAATTTCTATTTTATCTCTATAACCACGACTACTAAATTTTATTAACTTTAAGGGATATATAATGCAACCTAGTTTATTATTATTTGATATTTTTTAAGACCTGCATTGTCAGTACAAACACTGTTTGATTCTTCCACCCCCCCCCCCCCGCTATCTTAAAATGATTGATTATTTATATAAATATATTATTGTATACAAACAGAGTTTTTTGATTTTTTTAATAGCATTAACAGTTGATAAAGTATAGTTTTAGTATTTAACTAAATTAAAACTATATTTTGTATTTTTCTGGTGTAGCTTATGCTATGAAATTTGACAAAAACATATATAGTGGAAATGTAGAATTTTTAATACGTATGGTATTTAAAAAGATTTAACAATAATGTATATAATATACTCATTACTAATATATTAAATAATACACATCTGGCAGGTATATAATAATTTTAAAAATCAATCAGCCAATTTGTTTTTACAAATTTCGTTTATTACAATCAATGTTAAAGTATAACTTAATTTCTTAATATAAATAACATAACATAAAATTCGAATCTCAATATTGGATGGAATTTAATATTCTGTGTCTTTATCTTGAGTCTTACAGTTTTAAACGTTCACCATTCAGCAAGCTTTCCCTTCTCTAGTGGATTTTATTTCTTTAACAATAAATTTGTACAGAAATTTATGAATATTCTCTATTGTATTAATATAGTAACTTAATTTTTCAATAACTTTAATACTTTAACTTTTAATAATAATTTATCACTAAAAATATTTTATCTGATTTTATTATAAAAAAGAAACTATTATGTATTATACGCTCTAATTCTTTTACCCAAATAATTTAAAATTACTATTAGGATTATAATTTATTAATATTTATCTGATGGTTTCTCATGCTCATAAGAGTAATAATTACAATACAGAACTATGTAATGATCTAGACATCATATAAATATGAGATTTGTATTTATGGAACAATTTTCTACACTTATTACATGATTATCTTTCAATTGTGAATACTTGATTATATGTTAAAGCATAGTTTTCTTAAAGTTTAACTTAATTTTCTTTGTGCCACTGTCAGATTTTAATGAAACCAACTTTATTTATAGCTCTTAACAACTTACAAAGTTAATCCTACATTACACCATTAATATCTCTGTACTATTATAATCTAATAAAATTTTGTACAAGAATTCAGATAATCTTTATGTATAAAGGTTATTAAATTGCATATGTAAGATTTTTTTAATAATGTCTCGGTTTTTTTGAATTTCTAAAATTTTCATCAATTACTAAGTTTAGCTTAACTACTAAACTGCACTTTGTTTATATTTGTAAAATAAGAGCATTAAAAAAGCAAGCACGTTATAAATATCGAACTATTTTGACAATCCAATTTGGTATTTCAAATAATAAATTCTAAGAATTTATAATATTGAAACTATTCATGTTCACTTATCTATTTCTTGTTATAAAATTCTTTTTTGAAATTAAATTATTTGTAATGAAATAAATTGATGATATAATGTATATTTTTATTGTACATACATTAATAAAGTTGTAAATAAATTTTTAATTATAAAAATAACAATAGGTCCAAGTTCTTAATTATTTTATTAAGAGAACTTGTAAATTTGTACTATAGGTATATACACACACATACATATATATATG